>JAPXFY010005006.1:7500-16188 GCA_030674185.1 Monoplex corrugatus | reverse complement strand
CCAAATCCATCTAGATATTTTTGACGATGCTGGCATTTTTATTTCAAAACGCTTTCTAGCTGTATCCACAAAACGACTGGGAAACTGCAATACCACAAACAATGATGCATGATGTCTTTTTCTATTTTCGTTATCAACAATTTCTACTCTATTCAAAAGAATGATTGTACATGAAATACCACGACAAAACTTCAGCTGAAACCACTTCGCTTTTATTCATTTATCCTTTTTCATAAATTGTAGAATGGTCTCCCAGTTCACCATGGTCTTGGTTTTATTTTCCCGTTTCATGAAAGCTTTTATGCCACATATTTATTTTCCATCAAGGATAAACTGCAGTAGACCTTTGACCCTTCAGAAACATAAAATAGGATTTGCAGTGGTTGTTTCATTTAATTATTATTATTATTCAAGTTCATTTTCCTTTCCTCACGCATTCTATGATTGCTTGTGTGCAACTAAAAATATCTAGGTGGTTGGCTCTTATTCCCCTTTCTCTGAAAAATACTTCGTGGTACATAAATCTTCCATTTTGTTCAAGATGTCTTCATATAAAAACACATTTTCCTCTGTCCATATTGTGAAGTAAACATCCCTGTTACTGATTTTGAACCTGTCGTTGTTGAAATCAAGTTCAGCCTGAATATTTTTGCATTTATCCAAATTAGATGTAGGTTAAAATTAGTATGAACCATGAATACATCACTGATTAGACTGACCTCTTAAAATCATTTAGAGTCATGATAGTTTATAAAGTCTCTTTCTAAACGAAACGGAAACAGATTTTGTTCTTATTTGGGTTTTAGTGCACACTTTCGTTATCCATGTCGTGGCATTAATATTTCCATGCTTGCATGAAAGTTTGCATTAAGTTGTTTTATTTCATTTTCAGGTTTGTTTGGTAGTAATATTCACAAATACACTAGTTTTGACAGTACAAGGAATTCCAATATTGCTACTTTGCCTTATGCCATGTTTATCCTTTTTGATCAAATTTCAAATAACTTTTTCACTGCTATAAATAACATAACTCTTGAGAGTCACGGAGTTATCTCCCATGTAGAATTGTTCTGAGTTTACCACTTTATGTTTTGTGGCTGCGTCTATGCTAACTGAATGGGTAGCGCAAACTGTGTTGGGTTTGAGAAATTCTACATGGGAGATAACTCCGTGACTCTCAAGAGTTATGTTACTTAGTTGATATTAAAAATTCTCCCTGTTTCCCTCTTATTTCCTTTGGTATTACTGCTATAAATGTTTTCGCTCTATTTATTCCAGTTAACTTTGACAAATTACTTGTAAACCAGATTCCTACAATCTTGCCTGCAGTCCTGTGTGTTCTAAGTAAAAGTCCTTGAAACTTTTTTTTTATTTTTTTTATTAAATGTCTTTCCAAATTGAGTTTTAGACCTGATTTTCCTCAATTTTTATTGAACGTATTAAGTATAATTTTACAAGATGTTCTATTTCCCTCTGGCATAAAAGATGTGTCATCTTCATACTGACTTATTGTACATTCTGTGTCTGATATCCTTACTCCTTTAATGTTGACTTCTTTGTGAATATTGTATGCCATTATTTCTGTACACAACACAAATAGACATGGAGAGATTGGGTCATCTTGACGACACCCCCTTTTTTTTTTGCAGAACACCTATGATGATTTCCCATTTACTATCACATAAGCTTTTATATTATGAGAAAATCAAGTGCTTTGGTCAACTGACCATAATGCAACCCCACCATGTGGCTCAACAAAGATACGAGAAAGTTTGGATTTAAAAAGAGAGAGCAGACCATGCAAAATCTGAATCGAAGGCATGAACGAAATGACGTCACGTGATATATCTCGTGCCCAAACAAAACAATGGGTTGGCTAAGGACAGAGAGGATTGAAGATGTGCTTACAGCAACAAGGGATATATATATATGGAGGGCCATGATCGCCAATGCCATGTGGCAGTGCACTTGATAATGACGATGATGATATATCTCCTCTTCCGGACTTTCAGCTGGCAGCTGACTGTCAGCTGGTCTTCCCTACTATATCCATGATGTAGCCTACAAGTGGACAAACAAAAGAATAACAAATATTACAAAACATAACACGTCACATAAATAATCATCAGTGCAAAGAGACGAATTTGTGGGTAAACTGAAACCAGTCCATCACAAAAATCTTAAACACATAATGCCAAAGCACTAGTTGAATGTCTGACAACAAGAGTGTATTACTTATTTCTGTTTGTAAGAGACCTGATACAGAAGACCAGTCCACTCATAACACGTAGAAATTCCTTTCTGAATCTTTGGCCAGTCAGGCAGTACAGGTAAAAGTTCACAGAAAAGTTGAAATAAGAGATACAGATAGCAGCGTATACAAGAAAGTGACTGAAACCTAAATCAGGGACTATCCTTTCTATCAATGCTGCCAACGGCTGGAGTGTCCACAATATTCACAATATTAAGAGGTAAGCCGAAGACAATGAAGGACACAGACACAACGAACGCTGTGAGAGTGATGGAATTCACTTTTCTCTGTCTCTCACTGTGTTGTCTGCTTGTTGCAGCAAACTGGTCACCAGCTTCCTTCACTGACATTCTTAACTTCACCACAAGAACAATGTTACTGATCATCAGACATATGAAAGGTAACAGGGAAGACACAATCATATCAAATGTAACCCACACACTATTCAAAAATGGAAGGTAGTCTTTCTTTGGTGCACAAACTCCATTGGAAACTTCCATTCCATAAAGCACGTGAGACCTAGAAACGCTGAAAATGATGACTATACTCACAAGTGATTCCCCAGGACATCTTTGGTGTACACACGCGTTCATACGATGTGGCCACACCACAGACATGGCCCGGTGTATCACCATTGCCACAACGAGCCAAGCAGAAGTGAGCATAGCACTCTGCAAGATGAAGAAGTCCACCTTACACACAAAGTCATGAAGTGCAAAAACATCAAACGACATCACAGTGGTGATCCAGTCAGGGAGTTGTCCTGTGATGTTGCACAGAGATCAGTCACTGCCAGACATAGGAAATAAGGTCCAAGGCAGAACGGTTATCTCGAAGACGACGAACAATGACGATAGTCATGACGTTGCCGAACACACCCAGGATAAAAGCGATGGGCAGACAGATAGTCCAGATCCATGTTGACAGCTGAACTAATGGCAACGAGTTAAAGTCAGTGATGTCTGCTGATGAGATGGAATTACCCATTGTGATGCTGGACACAGTCATCATCAGCTGTGTTACATTTCTCTGATGCATGTTCACTGAGTTTTTAACTCTTGGAGGACAGTCTGCAAATGCTGAGGTGACTGGAAAAAAAAACGGAAAAAAGATGTTTGAGGTGGGTAATTATGGAATAGAGAAAGACTGAGATAACTAGGATTTTGTTAAACTTGAAATCACAGAGCACCTCTAACATTGTTGTAGGGTTGTGCTGGGATGGATTATAGTGCCGCTGAGAGGTGGTGATGGTCCTCAGGGCTGTTGAATTTTTGGGGAGTCTGCAGTGAGTGGATGGGGTGCTGATAACAGTGGCTTTTGGTCCGTGTGAAATAAACTGGTTAATCTTCTGACATATTTGACCTTATGCTTTGTGGTTTGATGGAGAATTAAGAAAATGAAAAAGTAAGATATAAAGTGTTTCTAAGTCTGGTTGGTTAGAGATGACAAAACCAACAAACTCAGACAAATTAGAAATAGTATTTTGTCACGGTTGGTTATGTCAGTGATGGAATTTTTCTGTGAAGATAGCTGGTGGTTTCAATGGCTTCAGAAACTAGTGGTGGTTGTATTTACATATTGTTCTAAACACATGTACATATAACAATAAACAATATCAGCTGTACATAAAGCAACAAAGAACCTACAAGTTAGGCAAAATTAGAGACTATGAAATAATAGGATTTATTGACACTGGTTAATGGCATTATCCATCAGTATTTTGGATCCTTTCTGTTCATGATATTTGTAGTGATAACGAATGTGGATATTCGACATACGGTGATATATATTTTTTTTAAAAATTGAATATTTTACCAGAAAATCTGATTTTAAAGTTTTTATACCTACTTTTCATCATTTTAATTCAGCCGCTCAAGTCGGACATTTTATCTGTGAACTGTGTTTACATTTTAGCCTACTGTTTTCGCCCAACGCTACAGCTTCCAAACCTTTGTGTTCTCTGGTTTCGCAATTATGGACCGTCCTTTTAAAAACAAATTGGACTGACACTTTTTAAACACAGCAAGTGTTACCTCGGTGGAGACGTCTACCAGCGCATACGCACACTGGGGCTGTGTTGTAAGCCCCGCACTGCGCGATCCGTCTGGGACGTCTCCACCGTCTTTGGACAACCTGCCTCCTGCTGTACCAGTCCGACACCACTTGCTGCTGCGGGCTTCGTCTCCTCCTCTGCCGTCTTCGCCTTCGCCTTCTGTCCTGGTGGCGCGCCTGCACCTTCTGTCCTGATGGTGCCACCTTCACTTCTGTCCTGCCGGTGCCGCCTTCACCTTCTGTCCCGCCGGTGCCGCCTCCATCTTCTGTCGCCGATGCCCCTTCATCTTCTGTCCGCTGGCACTCCCTCGTCTTCTGTCCCGCTGGTGCCGCCTTTGTCTTCTGTCCTGCGTGTGCCGCCTTCGTCTTCTGTCCCGTCGTTGCTGCCTTCGTCTTCTGTCCCGCGGGTGTCGCCTTCATCCTCTGTCCCCGTCGGTGCTGCCTTCATTTCCATCTCGGCCACCGCCATGTGACTCTGATAAACTAAAACTATGCCTTTTAACGCTCAGTCAACATGCGCAGATGGCAAAGCCGATGTCATTGCTGACTTTATCGCAGATGAGCATGTTGACATTGCTTTTATCACAGAAACATGGCTTAACCCCCTTGGTCATGAACCTATACATGCGAGTCTCACTCCGAGTGGTTACAGGATTGCTTCTTTCCATCGCTCATCCCGAGGTGGCAGTATCGCCATCCTCTACAACGACTCACTCCATTCCCGCCTATCTTTCTCGCAGTCTCTGCCTTTCTCCCATCCTTCTTTCGAGCACGTTGAAGTATCCTTCCAATCCACCCCTCACCCCATCACCTTCTCCTGTGTCTATCGACCTCCACCTAGCTCTGCCAACAAGCTCACCACATCCATGTTTCTCTCTTACTTTGACCAACTACTTGACTACTACTGCCTCTTACCTGGAAATCTCGACATTCTAGGTGACATCAATGTCCACTATGACAACACTCACCATTATGACACAAGACATATCATCAACTCTCTGTCCAATCACAATATGACACAACATATTTCTGAACCAACCCATCAAAAAGGTCACATTCTTGACTGGATCATTTCTGGTGATCACCACAATTCAGCTACTGACAACTGCCTAGTTCTTTCTACCCGTCTAACTTCAGCCCTTCCATCTGACCACTCTGCAATTCTCTGTTCTCTTGACATTTCTCCTCCTTCCAGTACCACGCGCACAGTGACTCGACGCAATATCAAATCTATCGACCTCTCCACATTTTCATCTGATGCCTCCCGCCTCCTTTCTGAAAAGTCACATAACCTTGCCGATGAATTCTATACTACTCTCCACCATCTTCTGGACACTCACGCTCCAGCCACAACCCGTCTTTTACCTGACCGCCCCCCTACCCCCTGGCTCACTCATGAGATTGCCTGTGCAAAACATGCCCACCGCAGAGCAGAGCGCCGCTGGCGCAAATCCATACTCACTGTACATAGGCAACTTTTCTAAGCTTCTAAAACAAAAGTATCCACCCTCATTGCATCTGCAAAAACAAGCTATTTCCAAACCAAAATCCTGAATGCCTCTTCTTCAAAAGAACTCTTTACAACCATGAATCATCTCCTTGGCACACGAAAAGATTTACCTCTCCCAACAAAACACACAAAGGAAGAACTCCCATCTGTATTCTCCAAGTATTTCACCATCAAAATACAAACTCTTCGTGACAGGCTTGACAGGACATCCTGTCAACCATGCCCACCTGACCCTTCCTTCTCTGGCACACCTCTTACTACTTTTACCCCAGTCTCACAAGAAGAAATTCTCAACACAATCAGATCCATGTCGCTCAAAACCTGCGAACTGGATCCTCTTCCAGGTTCTCTCTACTCTGACTGTCTCCCTACTCTCCTCCCATTTATCACTGACATCATCAACACTTCTCTCCAAACTGGAACTGTCCCATATTCTTTCAAGTGTGCTATTGTTCACCCTCTCCTCAAGAAATACAATTTAGACCCAAATGAACTGAAAAAGTACCGGCCTATCTCTAATCTCTCTTTCTTGTCAAAACTCATCGAAAAAGTTGTCCTCAACCAGCTGAACTCTCACCTGTCTGCCAACAATCTCCTCAATCCTTTCCAGTCAGCCTACCGCCAGTGCCATAGCACTGAAACTGCCTTGCTACACATTCTCAACAATCTCCTCCTTGCAACTGATACTGGCAAAGTCTCTCTCCTCACACTCCTTGATCTGTCTGCAGCCTTTGATACCATTGATCATGGTTTTCTCCTTTCTGGACTTCATCATACTTTTGGCATCTCTGACATTGCTCTCTCCTGGTTCACTTCATATCTATCAAACAGAAAACAAACTGTTCTCATTAATGGCACTTACTCTCAACCTGCATACCTGACCTGTGGTGTTCCACAAGGATCTGTCCTTGGCCTTGTTCTTTTCACTCTTTACACCTCTCCCCTGTCCACCATCCTCAACTCCCACTCTATAAAACACCACTTCTATGCTGATGACACCCAACTTCAAGACAGTGACTCACCTGACAATATACAGCGACTCTTGACTCGCACCACAGAGTGTTACTCGGACATTAAGAACTGGATGACGTTCAATAAACTTCAGCTTAATGACGACAAGACAGAAGCTATCCTCATTGGCACCCGTCAGAAACTTTCTCAGCTGCCTCCTCTTTCTCTCCCATTATGTAACACATCAGTCCCAATTTCTGATTCAGCTAAAAACCTTGGTGTCTGCATTGACTCTACCCTCTCCATGAACAACTTTGTTTCTCAAACTGCCAGATCTTGCTACTATCACCTCCATCGTATAAGCCTGATCAGGAAGTATCTCTCTGTCGAAACAACTGCAAAACTCGTTCTCTCCTTCATAATGTCTCGCATTGACTATTGCAATTCACTCCTGTCTGGTCTTCCTGCCTCCACCATTCACATCCTACAGCGCATTCAAAACAATGCTGCACGCCTTGTGCTCAAAAAGAAAAAAGCTGATCACATATCTCCTCTCCTGGCACAACTTCACTGGCTCCCTGTATCAAAGCGCATACAGTACAAACTAGACACCATGTGCTACAAAAGCCTCAATAACGCAGTCCCCGATTACCTGTCAAGCCTACTTGAGATCTATGTTCCCTACGTACCCTCCGCTCTGCCACCGATCCTCTGACTTTTCGCTTTCCACGCACTAAGCTCAATACCTATGGTCCACGAGCCTTCTCTGTTTCTGGTCCATTTTCCTGGAACAAACTTCCTCTCTCAGTCCGTCAGCAACCTACTTTTGTCTCCTTCAAGTCCGCTCTCAAAACTCACCATTTCTCTTCTGCATAAAATCCTGACTTCACTCAATCCCCTCTGCAGCCTGTCTCCACTTGGAGGGGAATCGCATTGTAATATATAATTGTATATAATAATATGCTCTCTATAATTTTCCATTGCTTTTATTCTTTCTCCCCATTTATAGCCGTGTATGTGTGTGTGTGTGTGTGGTGTGTGTACGTGCGTGCGTGCGTGCGTGCGTGTGTGCGTGCGTTCGTGTGTGTCTGTTTTAGCGCTTAGATTTGATTTTATCAAGATTTTGCGCTATATAAATAAAATATTGTATTGTATTGTATATTGTCTGAATATCATAATGTGTTCGGGAACAAACTGACATTTGACCTATGAAATAGTCAAAGCCCGAGGTACTTTCCAGGATTGCGCAGACCACAGCTGCAATGACCAAGCTAAAAGTCATCTGGAACGACAAGAATATCGCAATCGGCTCCAAGATCAGACTGATGCGTTCCCTGGTCATGTCAATATTTTGTATGCATGCGAAACATGGACCATAACAGCAGACATTGAAAGAAGGATACAGGCAATGGAGATGAGATGCTTCCACAAACTCCTTGGTATCTCGTACATAGATCATATAACCAATAAAGAAGTGAAAACCCGAATCGAAAACGCCATTGGGCCGTATGAAGACCTCCTGACCTCAGTGAAAAGACGCAAACTGAGGTGGTACGGGCACGTCACACGATCATCTGGATTGGCCAAGACCGTCTTGCAGGGAACAGTTCAGGGAGGGAGACGAAGAGGCAGACAGAGAAAAAGATGGGAAGACAATATCAGAGAGTGGACTGGCCTTGAATGGAATATCATTCTGCGGAAAGCTGAGGACCGTGAGGAGTGGAGGAAGTTGGTTGCAAAATCTTCAGTGGTGCCCCAACGGTCAACCAGACTACGGGACTGATGATGATGATGATGAATAGTCTATTTGACACGGATATATATCAAGTATATGAAAACTATGGGCAACAAGAGGGTCTTACCAACTGAGCCAATGGGGCCTGTATCTGGTGTCTGTTTACTCAGGCCTTGTTTGACATAACAG
>JAPXFY010005006.1:0-2500 GCA_030674185.1 Monoplex corrugatus | reverse complement strand
AAGAATGTTGAGAGTTCCATGGACAGCAAAGAAAACAAACGAGACAGTCTTGGTGGAGGCAGACGCAAGTAGATAACTCATAAGGAAGATTAGGAAAAGACAGGTAACATTTATAGGCCATTTTATGAGGAAGGGGGATTTGGAACACCTGGTCTCAATGGGAAAGCTGGAGGGAAAGAGAGCACCAGATAGACCCAGGGAGAGAATGCTGGCCGGACTTGCAGAGTGGCTGGGGATGAGAAGGGTGGTGGAGATGCTAGGGGCAACAAGAGATAGAGATGGTTGGAAGTCCATGGTCGCCAACGCCATGCGGCAGGGCACCTGATGATGATGATGATGATGATGATATATATATATATATATATATATATGTATATATATATATGTGGTGTGTGTGTGTGTGTGTGTGTGTGTGTGTGTGTGTGTGTGTGTGTGTGTGTGTGTGTGTGTGTGTGTGTGTGTGTGTGTATTCATTTATTTATTCATAGTGCTTCACACAGTCAAGAGGGCATTTAGCTGCCATGCAAATAAAAATGAAATAGGTAAGATAAATGAATAAATAAATGTTGATTTGTTGTTGGAAGATGCATTGTCCACGAACAGAGTAAGGTAAGATGATTCTATAACCTGAGATTATAGCGAAACGAACAGATATAGGTCTCAGTTTGTCTCAAGGCCAGTATTATGAAGGCAGTGCATGTCTCTTCTTATCTCAATGCTTTGCCTTTCTCGAAAATATAGTATATTGGAGGCCATATGCACACACTTTTATTGACCCAGATTCGAACTTGTACTGTCAGATTGGGAAATGAAAATCTAACTCACCACTAACAAGGCCCCTAGGCATCCCTACAATATGTGGACATTGTCGTGGACATTGTCGTGGACATTGTCGTGGACATTGTCTTCGCAGTGCAGTATGATCAAGCCTGTCTAGCCCATGGGGATATCACCAAAACAGTCTGTGATACACTGACGTGAAACCAACATTACCAATGTCCATTTATCCGGCACTATCGTGATGCCTAGATTGACCATTGTGGAACAATAAATGATGACCTGTGTGGCCTCTTTCACCCACCATCATCCCAAAACCCCTTACAAGTTGTAGGAGCCTAATAGTCGTCTGTCTTTCATTGTTTCCTTGCTCGTTTGTTTTTCTTGTCATAGCAGATTTACCACGTGACAATAAGATTGCTTTCTGTGGGAAAAGCACGTTGCAGTGCAGTGCAATTTTGTTTATATTTCTGTCTGACTGCGTGTACCATTTCACACTTATGACAGCTGATGGCCTTAGAAATGCAATCAGGAAAACATCTTGCCATGAGTTCTTTTATACACACACACACACACACAGACACACACACACGCACACACACAGACACACACACACACACACACACACACACATACATACATACATTCATACCTACATACACATATATATATACATATGTATACCTACATACATACATATATATATATATATATATATATATATATATATATATATATATACATATACATACATATATGCACATATATTTATTTGTTTGTTTATTTGTTTGTTTGTTTGTTTGTTTGTTTGTTTGTTTGTAAGGTAGATGTTTTCTATACAGGGGAACTCAGTCAGATGATCATCTCGTCCAAACGATTAACATCCAGACCAAAACACAAGGTCCTGTTGAAGGGGAAGAAACTCCTTTTCAAGACTCGGTGTTGAAACCTGAAGTTTGGGGGACACATCTGTAATCGTAGGCTGAAGCCTTTTCTACTGATTTGTAAGATGCGTTGTGTGGGAATGACTACCTGCAACTTGGTGATGGCGTGATTAACTCCAGCTGAGCGATTTGCAGGTGGCAGATGATAGATGGCCTTCAGATATGAAGGTTACCTGTGAAATAAGCCAGGCTTGCTAGGATTTCCCCCGTGGGGATGCCAGGCGTTTTTTTCAATATAAACAGTATCCCCACCTTATGGAAATTCTGTGCCAGAAATTTCCTCTTTTCTGTCACTGTCTTTGTTTCTGTCTTGATCATTTGCTTTCTGTCATTTCTTCTTATCATGTTCTGCCTTGCTGGTCTATTCACATGTATGTGTTCGAGAAAGTCTTACGTACTTTCTCTTAGGATTGATAACTGAATATATGTATTAAGTGCATTTTTGGTTCTAGGGAAATGATACATGCGGAAGCAATTTTGGTAATATATTTTTATGTATATTCTGCTGTCCTTACTTACGTTTAAATTTGTATTTAGGTATGTTTTTTAAATCCTCTGTGTAATAAGTTGTCGGAGTGATCAATGCCGGGCACATCTCCTTAGATTATGTGTGTGAATGCATTGATATGTGTACTCCATTTTTTCCCTTTACAGGTGTGACTGCGTTCAAACAAGAAAGAACCAGAAAAGAACACGAAAAATTAATCAGAACGCGTATTTATACAACCAGACAAGACAGGCGCAAATTTTCGGCCAACTGGCCGTTGTCAAGCGTAGAC
>JAPXFY010005005.1:0-16188 GCA_030674185.1 Monoplex corrugatus | reverse complement strand
TCCTGCACCAGCCCCCTCTTGCTCCGACGGGCAGTCCTTCAATGAGGATCTTTGGTTCCTTCACATCGTGCAAGTATCTGTCAGTTATGGCTGGTGCCAGGCAGTTGTATTTGGTCGCCTTGGCCCGTCTGGCTTTCGCCAGGTCCTCTTTGCTGCCATCCCAAACGACGGTGGGGTCAACGAGGATGGCAGTGTCCCTTCGGACCAAGACAAGGTCTGGTCTGAGGGCGGTGCCGTCAACTAAGAAGGTAGGCTCCCAGTGGACCTTCCAGCCTACTCCTGCCGCCTTTTTCGCCAGGACAGAACATATCGACTCGTGCCTTTTAATGCGTGCATTCTTCACCGCCACACACGCTACAGCAATGTGACCAACCGTCTCTGTGGCTTGGCCACAGCGACGCCACATAACCTTCAGGCCAGGTGTAAACCTGGCCATCACTTCCCTCGTAGGGTACGTATTGGTCCGGAGCTGTAGTGCGGCGGTGAACTCACCACTCGAATATGTCCTGCCCTTTAGCCAGTGGTTGGCAGCAGGATGGTAGGCCCAGTTGGCGACACCCTTCCCCTGCACTGGCTGTCGTTGACTGTTACTTCCCCTGCCAGAGCAATACAGCACCACAAAGAGTGGGCCACACTCTTTGCGGTGCTGTATTGCTCTGGCAGGGGAAGTCACAGTCAACGACTCTCGAGGGATCCCAAGGGCCTCCACTAGACGCACAATGTATTCGTCCTTGGAGTCCACCATGCCCTTTAGGATCTTTTCCTCACACCTTGGGACGTGAGTCACAAACTCGATCAGTCCTAGACCCCCTCTTCGCATTGGTGTGTAGAACAGATGATTCGTCACTTGTTCTGGTAGATGTAAGCAAAGCTTAATCTCCTTGCGAATCAACGAATCTAGTTCACACACATGCGTTTTCGGAGCGTCGGTGTTGATCAGGGAAGAGGCGAGTCTCAGAAGGACTGTGTCCCGTCAAATCTGCAGTTTTTGTTCTGGTTTGAGCGGTGCCTTCCTGATCCTCTCAGCCCAGACCCTGATCTGATTCACCAGTTCTGGACGCTCCAGGCCGATCCAGGGACCGAACTGCTTTCCAAGGTATGTTGTTTTCTGGTGTGGCGCAACCCATGGGACTGGTTGCTCTTTGGCCAGAAAGGCGTCAGCATCGTCGACTATGAAAGTTTTGCCCGTGGATTTCACAAGAAAGGCGCAGGTAAATATTCATTAGGGCGTGACGCCACGCGCACATCTCATTCACCCAGCCGCTTACGCCGGGAAGGTCGTAGATAAACACTGGCCGGCACAGTACCAATTGATTGTCCGCCAACAAATTGTTTCTTTTAAGAAGAAAATAAACACTACTCCCACCCTAACTTGGCTAACGGGAAAGGGACAGTGACGCACGCTTCAATGACGCAACACAACGAATCAAGCGATACTGCCCCAGGACTCCACTTCTTTCAAAGAGCTCTTAAGAAGTCTGGTCACGTCCACGTGATTGGGAAGATCAACACTAACCATCCAGCACGGTGCAGGTGGACAAAAGAAGACTCCAACCTCTACCCGCCCCGTCTTCTTACAGGCTGGCGGCCAGGCCAGGCCTGAACGGAAGGCAATTAAACCAGGGCCAACCACGTCAACCGGGGGCGGCTGCCCGGCCGCTCGTGTCACCGTGTCAAGCAGCCAGGCCTGACCACCATGTGTAAACAGTGCTTCTCACCCGTACCCGCCCCTCCCCTGTGCTCACACACAACAATGGGCAAGCGTGCGTGGCTGTAGGTAGGCTACGACAGCACGTCACAGGGGCAGAATGTCACGGGTACGTCGTAGATATCACCCGCTCTCGCCACCTCTCTCTCTCTCTTTCTGTCTATATATGTGTTTGTGTGTGTGTGTCTTTGTGTGTCTCCACTTGGACACGGTGCCAAGTATACCACCTACTGGTACTGGACATGTAACAGGCTACACAAGTCACTGGCAACGGCCACGCAAGCACGCACACCCACGCGCCCTCCTATCTACCCTCATGCTGCACTTTACCACTCAACCAACCATCATCAAGCAGAGCCACACAACAACAACAACAAACAACAACAATCACCCACTGCCTGCCTGCTCCATGTGTGTGGGCGGCACAGTAGCAATTGATCGTCCTCGAAGAACACACACACACAAAATATATATACAATGGAAATTAATAAAACATGTATATAATGGACATAAATATCTCTCTCTCTCTCTCTCTCTCACACTCTCTCTATATACACACACACACACACACACACACACACACACATATATATATATATATATATATATATATATATATATATATATATATATATATATATACAGACATGTAATGAAATTACTGCATAACTATGTATTGTTTCTCTTTCACTCAAATATCTTCAACTGCAACATTTTCAAGACATATTTCCCAAACCACCACTCATCCATTACCTTCCAAAGGGACAAAACCTTCAAACATTTGCTGCTGCTTGTCACATCCCGTTTTGTAGTTTTTAAAAATGTTTTTTTAGTTGTAATATTTCTTTCAGTTCTGCTCTGTCACTTTCAGTTACCTTTCAACTGCATCATTTCTCTATTGCCTATCGTGAGTAACTCTCAGTCGCCCTGTTCCCTCAATGTTCAATGCTCTGTCATTTTAGTGTCCACTTCTCTGTCACTTGACAAGACGACCTGGGCTGCTGGAAACGTCGTCGTCTGTACGCCAAAGGATCATGTAGAAACAAGGTCTTTTTTCATGTTTGCTTTTACCCTATATATTTTACCTCTGTGTATCAGAGCTCTCCCTGTCTGTATCTTTTTGTGTGTGCTCATGCGCGCGCGTGTGTGTGTGTGTGTCTGCAATCGATCGCAGTCACATTAATTGCCACTCATTGCCTTGTGCACAGTGCTCGCTCACTCCCTACCTTCCTCACCTGCAGATCCCATCCATGGCTTTCTTGTGCTCTCACCATCACTCCCGTTTCGGCGCTGTCATCAGCAGCATCCACCCTCGTGCGCAGTCAGCACCTCGGCCGGCGCAGGCATTGGCGGGTAAGTAGCCTGTCTCTCCATCCCTATGCAAATAGTGCATTACAGTGCTCATTCAACAGTGGCTTGTGCTCTTGCACCATTTCCTGTTAAGCACCCACCCTACGTCCTTTGCATCAGGCTAACAGTCTGACGTAAGGCGGTCTTCCCCCTCCCATGTGAACAGCATCCAACAGACAAAGCCAGCAATGCTGGGTTGGCACTAGTCCAAGGGAAGCGACTCCCTGGCAGTGGTCTTGGTGAGCTCCCTGTCTTCGCGTCTTTCTGTCTCCATTGCCGTAGGCTTCCTTTCTGTTCTCCACTGTACTTGTTGTTGTTTTTTATTTAGTCCTTCCTTTCTGTCTTTATTTGGGGTTGGGGAAGGAGGTGGGTTGGGAAGAGGGTGGGGCTTGTCTCTAGCAATGGTGATGCAGTCCTGTACAAGCGCAGCGTGGCGGCAGGGCACATGTGTGTGCTGCCGGCTCCCAGCGCTGCCACTGTCGGAAGGATGTAAATCATGACACACCCCGGTAACATCTTTGGCGTGCCTCTCACCTTCCCCTTCCGGGACCCGCACACCTCCTAGGCTGAATATCGCCCCTTTCAAGGGAGCGAACGACTGCCAAGTTTGGTGCAGATCCCTTCAGGAGACGCCAAGATACGGCTGTCCCAAAAATGCCGTTTTAACAACCCCGTGGTTTTGGTTGGCCACCGTACACCACTGGCACTACGTAGTACGTATGTATGTATGTAGTAGTGCGAATGGAACGACGCCGACGAGAGCGTTCCTTAGGGCGTGACACCAAGAGCACATCTCATTCATCCAGCCGGGAAGGTCGTAGATAATCACTGGGCGGCACAGTGCCAATTGATTGTCCGCCAAGAAATTGTTTCTTTTCAGAAGAAAATAAACACTAGTCCCACTCTAACTTGGCTAATGGGAAAGGGGCTGTGACGCACGCTTCAATGACGCAACGCAACGAGTCGAGCAGTACTGGCCCAGGAGCCCACTTCGTGGAATGACCTCTTAAGAAGCCAGTAGTGTCCTGGTCACGGCCTCGTGATCGGGAAGAGCAACACTAACCATCCAGCACGGTGCAGGTGGACAAAACAAACTCCAACCTCTACCCGCCCC
Organism: Monoplex corrugatus; assembly: GCA_030674185.1. Classification (NCBI taxonomy): domain Eukaryota; kingdom Metazoa; phylum Mollusca; class Gastropoda; order Littorinimorpha; family Ranellidae; genus Monoplex; species Monoplex corrugatus. The sequence continues at coordinate 12,016 of JAPXFY010005005.1, read as the reverse complement.
GTCTTCTTATAGGGTGGCGGCCAGGCCAGGCGTCAAGTTAGGCAATTAAACTAGGGCCAATCACATCACCGGAACAGGCTGCCCGGACGGTCGTGTCACCGTGTCAAGCAGCCAGGCGTGACCAGGATGTGTATACAGTGCTTCTTAGACGGAGTCGCTCCTCCCGCTATGGTCACACACAACACTGGGCGCGCGTGGTTGGCTGCATGCTGGCGACACGTCACGGGGCATGATGTCACGGTTAGGTCGTAGATATCACCCGCTCAAGCCAGCTGTTTGTGTGTGTGAGAATGTCAGTGTCAGTGACTGTGAGTGTGAGTGTGAGTGTGAGTGTGTCTGTGTGACTGTGACTGTGACTGTGACTGTGACTGTGAGTCTGAGTCTGAGTGTGTGTGTGTATGTGTGTGTGTGTGTGTGTGTGGGTGTGTGTGTGTGTGTGTGTGTGTGTGTGTGTATGTTTGTATGTGTGTGTGTTGACTTGGACAAGCTGCCAAGTATACCAGTTAGAGGCACTGAACATCTAACAGGCTACACAAGTCAATGACAACGGCCAGGTAAGCAGGCACACCCACGCGCCCTCATATCTACCCTCATGCTGCACTTCACCACTCAACCATTATCAACAAGCACAGCCACACAACAACAACAACAAACAACAACAATCACCCACTGCCTGCCTGCTCCATGTGTCTGGGCTGCTGCATTGCAACCAACAACACACAAAAACACACTACAACACAACAGGCCAGCCCACGACGTCGAACAACACACACACACACACAAAATATATATATCATGGAAATTAATAAAACATATATATCATGGACATAAATCTCTCTCTCTTTCTCACTCTCTCTCTATGCACACACACACATATATATTTATATATAGATATGTAATGAAATTACTGTATAACTATGTATTGTTTCTCTTTCACTCAAATATCTTCAACGGCAACATTTTCAAGACATATTTCCCAAACCACCACTCATCCATTACCTTCCAAACGAACAAAACCTTCAAACATCTGTTCCTGCGTGTCACATCCCTTTCTGTAGTTTTAAAAACTTTTTTTTAGTTGTAATATTTCTTTTCAGCCCAGCTCTGTCACTTTCAGTTACCTTTCAACTGCATCATTTCTCTATTGCCTATCGTGAGTACCTCTCAGTCGCCCTGTTCCCTCAATGTTCAATGCTCTGTCAGTTTAGTGTCCACTTCTCTGTCACTTGACAAGACGACCTGGGCTGCTGGAAACGTCGTCGTCTGTACGCCAAAGGATCATGTAGAAACAAGGTCTTTTTTCATGTTTGCTTTTACCCTATATATTTTACCTCTGTGTATCAGAGCTCTCCCTGTCTGTATCTTTTTGTGTGTGCTCATGCGCGCGCGTGTGTGTGTGTGTCTGCAATCGATCGCAATCACATTAATTGCCACTCATTGCCTTGTGCACAGTGCTCGCTCGCTTGCTCCCTCCCTACCTTCCTCACCTGCAGATCCCATCCATGGCTTTCTTGTGCTCTCACCATCACTCCCGTTTCGGCGCTGTCATCAGCAGCATCCACCCTCGTGCGCAGTCAGCACCTCGGCCGGCGCAGGCATTGGCGGGTAAGTAGCCTGTCTCTCCATCCCTATGCAAATAGTGCATTACAGTGCTCATTCAACAGTGGCTTGTGCTCTTGCACCATTTCCTGTTAAGCACCCACCCTACGTCCTTTGCATCAGGCTAACAGTCTGACGTAAGGCGGTCTTCCCCCTCCCATGTGAACAGCATCCAACAGACAAAGCCAGCAATGCTGGGTTGGCACTAGTCCAAGGGAAGCGACTCCCTGGCAGTGGTCTTGGTGAGCTCCCTGTCTTCGCGTCTTTCTGTCTCCATTGCCGTAGGCTTCCTTTCTGTTCTCCACTGTACTTGTTGTTGTTTTTTATTTAGTCCTTCCTTTCTGTCTTTATTTGGGGTTGGGGAAGGAGGTGGGTTGGGAAGAGGGTGGGGCTTGTCTCTAGCAATGGTGATGCAGTCCTGTACAAGCGCAGCGTGGCGGCAGGGCACATGTGTGTGCTGCCGGCTCCCAGCGCTGCCACTGTCGGAAGGATGTAAATCATGACACACCCCGGTAACATCTTTGGCGTGCCTCTCACCTTCCCCTTCCGGGACCCGCACACCTCCTAGGCTGAATATCGCCCCTTTCAAGGGAGCGAACGACTGCCAAGTTTGGTGCAGATCCCTTCAGGAGACGCCAAGATACGGCTGTCCCAAAAATGCCGTTTTAACAACCCCGTGGTTTTGGTTGGCCACCGTACACCACTGGCACTACGTAGTACGTATGTATGTATGTAGTAGTGCGAATGGAACGACGCCGACGAGAGCGTTCCTTAGGGCGTGAAACCAAGAGCACATCTCATTCATCCAGCCGGGAAGGTCGTAGATAATCACTGGGCGGCACAGTGCCAATTGATTGTCCGCCAAGAAATTGTTTCTTTTCAGAAGAAAATAAACACTAGTCCCACTCTAACTTGGCTAATGGGAAAGGGGCTGTGACGCACGCTTCAATGACGCAACGCAACGAGTCGAGCAGTACTGGCCCAGGAGCCCACTTCGTGGAATGACCTCTTAAGAAGCCAGTAGTGTCCTGGTCACGGCCTCGTGATCGGGAAGAGCAACACTAACCATCCAGCACGGTGCAGGTGGACAAAACAAGACACCAACCTCTACCCGCCCCGTCTTCTTACAGGCTGGCGGCCAGGCCAGGCCTGAACGTAGGCAATTAAACCAGGGCCAATCACGTCACCGGGGGCGACTGCCCGGCCGCTCGTGTCACCGTGTCAAGCAGGCAGGCCTGACCACCATGTGTAAACAGTGCTTCTCACCCGTACCCGCCCCTCCCCTGTGCTCACACACAACAATGGGCAAGCGTGCTTGGCTGTAGTAGGCTACGACTGACGGCAAATCACAGGGGCAGCATGTCACGGGTACGTCATAGATATCACCCACTCTCTCTCTTTCTGTGTATATGTATTTGTGTGTGTGTGTCTTTGTGTGTCTCCACTTGGACACGGTGCCAAGTATACCACTTACTGGCACTGGACATGTAACAGGCTACACAAGTCACTGGCAACGGCCACGCAAGCACGCACACCCACGCGCCATCCTATCTACCCTCATGCTGCACTTTACCACTCAACCAACCATCATCAAGCAGAGCCACACAACAACAACAACAAACAACAACAATCACCCACTGCCTGCCTGCTCCATGTGTGTGGGCGGCACAGTAGCAATTGATTGTCCTCAAAGAACACACACACACAAAATATATATACAATGGAAATTAATAAAACATGTATATAATGGACATAAATATCTCTCTCTCTCTCACTCTCTCTCTCTACACACACACACACACACACACACACACACACACACACACACACACACACACACACACACACACACACAATATATATATATATATATATATATATATACAGATATGTAATGAAATTACTGCTTAACTATGTATTGTTTCTCTTTCACTCAAATATCTTCAACTGCAACATTTTCAAGACATATTTCCCAAACCACCACTCATCCATTACCTTCCAAACGGACAAAACCTTCAAACATCTGCTGCTGCGTGTCACATCCCTTTTTGTAGTTTTAAAAAAAAAATTTCACTCAAATATCTTCAAGTGCAACAGTTACAAGACATTTCCCAAACCACCACTCATCCATCACCTTCCAAACGGACAAAACCTTCAAACATCTGCTGCGTGTCACATCCCTTTTTATAGTTATAGTTCAATGCTCTGTCATTTTAGTGTCCACTTCTCTTTCACTTGTCAAGACGACCTGGGCTGCTGGAAACGTCGTCGTCTGTACGCCAAAGGATCATGTACAAACAAGGTGTTTTTTCATCTTTGCTTTTACCCTGTATCTTTTACCTCTGTGTATTAGAGCTCTCCCTGTCTGTATCTTTTTGTGTGTGCGCATGCGCGTGTGTGCGTGTGTGTGTGTGTGTGTCTGCAATCGATCGCAGTCACATTAATTGCCACTCATTGCCTTGTGCACAGTGCTCGCTCACTCCCTCCGTCCCTACCTTCCTCACCTGCAGATCCCATCCATGGCTTTCTTCTGCTCTTACCATCACTCCCGTCTTGGCGCTGTCATCAGCAGCATCCACCCTCTTGCGCAGTCAGCACCTCGGCCGGCGCAGGCATTGGCGGGTAAGTAGCCTGTCTCTCCATCCCTGTGCAAACAGTGGATTACAGTGCTCATTCAACAGTGGCTTGTGCTCTTGTACCATTTCCTGTTAACCACCGACCCTACGTCCTTTGCATCAGGCTAACCGTCTGACGTAACGCGGTTTTCCCCCTCCCATCTGAACAGCATCCAACAGACAAAGCCACCAATGCTGGGTTGGCACTAGTCCAAGGGAAGCGACTCCCTGGCAATGGTCTTGGTGAGCTCCCTGTCTTTCTGTCTCCATTGCTGTAGGCTTCCTTTCTGTTCTCCACTGTACTTGTTGTTTTTGTTGTTTTTTATTTAGTCCTTCCTTTCTGTCTTTATTTGGGGTTGGTGAAGGAGGGGGGTTGGGGAGGGGGTTGGGCTTGTCTGTACCAATGGTGATGCAGTCCTGTACAAGCGCAGCGTGGCAGCAGGGCACATGTGTGTGCTGCCGGCTCACAGCGCTGCCACTGTCGGAAGGATGTAAATCATGACACACCCCGGTAACATCTTTGGCGTGACTCTCACCTTCCCTTTCCGGGACCCGCACACCTCCTAGCTGAATGTCGCACCTTTCAAGGGAGCGCACGACTGCCAAGTTTGGTGCAGATCCCTTCAGGAGACGCCAAGATACAGCTGTCCCAAATATGCCGTTTTAACAACCCCGTGGTTTTGGTTAGCCACCTTACACCACTGGGACTACGTAGTACGTATGTATGTATGTAGTAGTGCGAATGGAACGACGCCGACGTGAGCGTTCCTTAGAGCGTGCTACACCAAGAGGACATCTGTCATCCAGCCGCTTACGCCGGGACGGTCGTAGATAATCACTGGGCGGCACAGCACCAATAGATTGTCCGCCAACAAATTTCCTTTTCAGAAGAAAATAAACACTAGTCCCACTCTAACTTGGTTAACGGGAAAGGGGCTGTGACGCACGCTTCAGTGACACAACGCAACGAGTCGAGCGGTAGTGCCCCAGGAGCCCACTTCTTTGAAAGACCTCTTAAGAAGCCAGTAGTGACCTGGTCACGGCCTCGTGATCGGGAAGAGCAACACTAACCATCCAGCATGGTGCATGTGGACAAAAGAACACTCCAACCTCTACCCGCGCCGTCTTCTTATAGGGTGGCGGCCAGGCCAGGCTTCAACGGTAGGCAACTAAACCAGGGCCAATCACGTCAAAGGGGGCGGCTGCCCGGACGGTCGTGTCACCGTGTCAAGAAGCCAGGCGTGACCAGGATGTGTATACAGTGCTTCTCAGCCGAAGCCGCGCCTCCCCCTATGGTCACACACAACACTGGGCGCGCGTGGTTGGCTGCATGCTGACGTCACGTCACGGGGCATGATGTCACGGTTAGGTCGTAGATATAACCCGCTCAAGACAGCTGTTTCTCTGTGTGTGAGAATGTGAGTGTGAGTGAGAGTGAGTGTGAGTGTGAGTGTGTGTGTGTGTGTGTGTGTGAGTTTGACTGTGAGTCTGAGTCTGAGTCTGAGTCTGAGTCTGAGTCTGTGTCTGAGTCTGAGTCTGAGTCTGAGTCTGTCTGTGTCTGAGTCTGTCTGAGTGTGTGTGTGTCTGTGTTTGTGTATGTGTGTGTGTGCGTGCGTGTGTGTGTGTGTGTGTGTGTGTGTGTGTGTGTGTGTGTATGTGTGTGTATATGTGTGTGTGTGTGTGTATGTGTGTGTGTGTGTTGACTTGGACAGGCTGCCAAGTATACCAGTTACGACACTGGACATGTAACAGGCTACACAAGTCACTGGCAACGGCCAGGTAAGCAGGCACACCCACGCCCCCTCCTATCTACCCTCATGCTGCACTTCACAACTCAACCAACTATTATCAACAAGCAGAGCCACACAACAACAAGAACAAACAACAACAATCACCCACTGCCTGCCTGCTCCATGTGTCTCCACTGCTGCATTGCAACCAACAACACACAAAAACACACTACAACACAACACGCCAGCCCACGTCGTCCAAGAACACACACACACACAAAATATATATCATGGAAATTAATAAAACATATATATATATATATATATCTCTCTCATTCTCTCTCTCTATACACACACACACACATATATTTATATATAGATATGTAATGAAATTACTGCATAACTATGTATTGTTTCTCTTTCACTCAAATATCTTCAACTGCAACATTTTAATAATAATAATAATTACAATATTTATATAGCGCAAAATCTCGATAAAAATCAAATCTAAGCGCTGAACATACACTTACGCACGCGCGCACACACACACTTACACATGGCTATAAATGGGGGAAAAGAATAAAAGCAATGGAAAATTATAGAGAGCATATTATATACAAATATATATTACAATGTGATTCCCCTCCGAGTGGAGACAGGCTACAGAGGGGGGATGAGTGAGGTCAGGATTTTATGCAGAGGAGAAAAGGTGAGTTTTGAGAGCGGACTTGAAGGAGACAAAAGTAGGTTGCTGACGGACAGAGAGAGGAAGTTTGTTCCAGGAAAGTGGACCAGAAACAGAGACATATTTCCCAAACCACCACTCATCCATCACCTTCCAAAGGGACAAAACCTTCAAACATCTGCTGCTGCGTGTCACATCCCTTTTTGTAGTTTTAAAAACATTTTTTTAGTTGTAATATTTCTTTTTTGAGTTGTGCTCTGTCACTTTCAGTTACCTTTCAACTGCATCATTTCTCTATTGCCTATCCTGAGTAACTCTCAGTCGCCCTGTTCCCTCAATGTTCAATGCTCTGTCAGTTTAGTGTCCACTTCTCTTTCACTTGACAAGACGGCCTGGCCTGCTGGAAACGTCGTCGTCTGTACGCCAAAGGATAATGTACAAACAAGGTCTTTTTTCATGTTTGCTTTTATCCTGTATCTTTTACCTCTATGTATCAGAGCTCTCCCTGTCTGTGTCTTTTTGCGTGTGTGTGTGTGAGTGAGTGGTGTGTGTGTGTGTGTGTGTGTGTGTGTGTGTGAGTGAGTGTGTGTGTGTTTGTGTGTGTGTGTGTGTGTGTGCAATCGATCGCAGTCACATTAATTGCCACTCATTGCCTTGTGCACAGTGCTCGCTCGCTCGCTCCCTCCCTACTTTCCTCACCTGCAGATCCCATCCATGGCTTTCTTCTGCTAGCCTCACTCCGAGTGGTTACAGGCTTACTTCTTTCCATCGCTCATCCCGAGGTGGCGGTATCGCCATCCTCTACAACGACTCGCTCCATTCCCGCCTGTCTTTCTCGCAGTCTCTGCCTTTCTCCCATCCTTCTTTCGAGCACGTTGAAGTATCCTTCCAATCCACCCCTCACCCCATCACCTTCTCCTGTGTCTATCGACCCCCACCTAGCTCTGCCAACAAACTCACCACATCCACGTTTCTCTCTGACTTTGACCAATTGTTTGACCACTACTGCCTCTTACCTGGAAATCTCATCATTCTAGGTGACATCAATGTCCACTATGACAACACTCACCGTTATGACACAAGACATATCATCAACTCTCTGTCCAATCACAATATGACTCAACACATTTCTGAACCAACCCATCAAAAAGGTCACATTCTTGACTGGATCATTTCTCGTGATCACCACAATTCCGCTACTGACAACTGCTTAGTTCTTTCTACCCGTCTAACTTCAGCCCTTCCATCTGACCACTCTGCAATTCTCTGTTCTCTCGACATTTCTCCTCCTTCCCGTACCATGCGCACAGTGACTCGACGCAATCTCAAATCTATCGACCTCTCCACATTTTCATCTGATGCCTCCCGTCTCCTTTCTGAAAAGTCACATAACCTTGCCGATGAATTCTATACTACTCTCCACCATCTTCTGGACACTCATGCTCCAGCCAAAACCCGTCTTTTACCTGACCGCCCCCCTACCCCCTGGCTCACTCATGAGATTGCCTGTGCAAAACGTGCCCGCCGCAGAGCAGAGCGCCGCTGGCGCAACTCCAAACTCACTGTACACAGGCAACTTTTCCAAGCCTCTAAAACAAAAGATCCACCCTCATTGCATCAGCAAAAACAAGCTATTTCCTAACTCTTTACAACCATGAATCATCTCCTTGGCACACGAAAAGATTTACCTCTCCCAACAAAACATAGAAATGAAGAACTCCCATCTGTATTCTCCAAGTATTTCACCACCAAAATACAAACTCTTCGTGACAGGCTTGACAGGACACCCTGTCAACCATGCCCACCTGACCCTTCCTTCTCTGGCACACCTCTTACTACTTTTACCCCAGTCTCACAAGAAGAAATTTTCAACACAATCAGATCCATGTCGTTCAAAACCTGCGAACTGGATCCTCTTCCAGGTTCTCTCTACTCCGACTGTCTCCCTACTCTCCTCCCATTCATCACTGACATCATCAACACTTCTCTTCAAACTGGAACTGTCCCAGATTCTTTCAAGTCTGCTATTGTTAACCCTCTCCTCAAGAAACACAATTTAGACCCAAATGAACTGAAAAATTACCGGCCTATCTCTAATCTCTCTTTCTTGTCAAAACTCCTTGAAAAAGTCGTCCTCAACCAGCTGAACTCTCACTTGTCTGCCATCAATCTCCTCAATCCTTTCCAGTCAGCCTACCGCCATGCCATAGCACTGAAACTGCCCTACTACACATTCTCAACAATCTCCTCCTTACAACTGATACTGGCAAAGTCTCTCTCCTCACACTCCTTGATCTGTCTGCAGCCTTTGATACCATTGATCATGATATTCTCCTTTCTAGACTTCATCATACTTTTGGCATCTCTGACATTGCTCTGTCCTGGTTCACTTCATACCTATCAAACAGAAAACAAACCGTTCTCATCAATGGCACTTACTCTCAACCTGCATACCTGACCTGTGGTGTTCCACAAGGATCTGTCCTTGGCCCGGTTCTTTTCACTCTTTACACCTCCCCCCTGTCCACCATCATCAACTCCCACTCTATAAAACACCACTTCTATGCTGATGACACCCAACTTCAAGACAGTGACTCACCTGATAATATACAGCGCCTGTTGACTCGCACCACTGAGTGTTACTCGGACATTAAGAACTGGATGACGTTCAACAAACTTCAGCTTAATGACGACAAGACAGAAGCTATCCTCATTGGTACCCGTCAGAAACTTTCTCAGCTGCCTCCTCTTTCTCTCCCATTATGTAACACATCAGTCCCAATTTCTGATTCAGCTAAAAACCTTGGTGTCTGCATTGACTCTACCCTCTCCATGAACAACTTTGTTTCTCAAACTACCAGATCTTGCTACTATCATCTCCATCGTATAAGGCTGATCAGGAAGTATCTCTCTGTCGAAACAACTGCAAAACTCGTTCTCTCCTTCATAATGTCTCGCATTGACTATTGCAATTCACTCCTGTCTGGTCTTCCTGCCTCCACCATTCACATCCTACAGCGCATTCAAAACAATGCTGTACGCCTTGTACTCAAAAAGAAAAAAGCTGACCACATATCTCCTCTCCTGGCACAACTTCACTGGCTCCCTGTATCAAAGCGCATACAGTACAAACTAGACACCATGTGCTACAAAAGCCTCAATAACGCAGCCCCCGATTACCTGTCAAGCCTACTTGAGATCTATGTTCCCTCACGTACCCTCCGCTCTGCTTCCGATCCTGACTTTTCGCTTTCCACGCACTAAGCTCAATACCTATGGTCCACGAGCCTTCTCTGTTTCTGGTCCACTCTCCTGGAACAAACTTCCTCTCTCAGTCCGTCAGCAACCTACTTTTGTCTCCTTCAAGTCCGCTCTCAAAACTCACCTTTTCTCCTCCACATAAAATCCTAACCTCACTCAACCCCCCCCCCCCCCCTCTGCAGCCTATCTCCGCTCGGAGGGGAATCACATGGTTATAATATATAATTGTATATGCTATGCTCTATAATTTTCCATTGCTTTTATTCTTGCTTTTATTGCTTTTATTCTTTCTCCCCATTTATAGCCATGCGTGTGTGTGTGTGTGTGTGTGTGTGCGTTTGTGTGTGTGTGCGTGCATGCGTGCGTGCGTGCGTGAGTGTGTCTGCTTCAGCGCTTAGATTTGATTTTATCAAGATTTTGCGCTATATAAATATTGTAATTATTATTATTAATATTGTAATTATTATTATTATTCTGCTCTTACCATCACTCCCGTCTCGGCGCTGGAATAAGCAGCATCCAACCTCCTGCGCAGTCAGCACCTCGGATGGCGCAGGCATTCGCGGGTAAGTAGCCTGTCTCTCCATCCGTCTGGGGTAAGGCGGTCTTCCCCCTCTCATGTGAACAGCATCCAACAAAGTCACCAATGCTGGGTTGGCACTAGTCCAAGGGAAGCGACTCCCTTACAAACACTGTTCCTGGCAATGGTCTTGGTGAGCTCCCTGTCTTCGCGTGTGCCTGCCTCCATTGCCGTAGGCTTCCTTTCTGTTCTCTACTGTACCTGTTGTTGTTTTTTATTTAGTCCTTCCTTTCTGTCTTTATTTGGGGTTGGGGAAGGAGGTGGGTTGGGGAGGGGTTGGGCTTGTCTGTACCAATGGTGATGCAGTCCTGTACAAGCGCAGCGTGGCAGTAGGGCTCATGTCTGTTCTGCCGGCTCACAGCGCTGCCACTGTCGGAAGGATGTAATTGATGACACACCCCGGTAACATCTTTGGCGTGACTCTCACCTTCCCCTTCCGGGACCCGCACACCTCCTACGCTGAATGTCGCACCTTTCAAGGGAGCGCACGACTGCCAAGTTTGGTGCAGATCCCTTCAGGAGACACCAAGATACGGCTGTCCCAAAAATGCCGTTTTAACAACCCCGTGGTTTTGGTTGGCCACCGTACACCACTGGGACTACGTAGTACGTATGTATGTATGTATGTAGTAGTGCGAATGGAACGACGCCGACGAGAGCGTTCCTTAGGGCGTGACACCAAGAGCACATCTCATTCATCCAGCCGCTTTACGCCGGGAAGGTCGTAGATAATCACTGGGCGGCACAGTACCAATAGATTGTCCGCCAACAAATTGTTTCTTTTCAGAAGAAAATAAACACTAGTCCCACTCTAACTTGGCTAACGGGAAAGGGGCTGTGACGCACGCTTCAATGACGCAACGCAACGAGTCAAGCGATACTGGCCCAGGAGACCACTTCTTTGAAAGACCTCTTAAGGAGCCAGTAGTTTCCTTGTCACGGCCTTGTGATCGGGAAGAGCAACACTACCCATTCAGCACGGTGCAGGTGGACAAAAGAAGACTCCAACCTCTACTCGCCCCGTCTTCTTATAGGGTGGCGGCGAGGCCAGGACTGAACGTAGGCAATTAAACCAGGGCCAATCACGTCACCGGAACCGGCTGCCCGGCCAATCGTGTCACCGTGTCAAGCAGCAATGCGTGACCAAGATGTGTATACAGTGCTTCTCAGCCGAAGCCGCTCCTCCCCCTATGGTCACACACAACACTGGGCGCGCTTGGTTGGCTGCATGCTGACGACACGTCACGGGGCATGATGTCTCGGTTAGGTCGTAGATATCACCTGCTCAAGCCAACTGTTTGTGTGTGTGTGAGAATGTGTGTGTGTGTGAGTGTGAGTGTGAGTGAGAGTGAGAGTGAGAGTCAGTGTCAGTGTCAGTGTCAGTGTCAGTCAGTGTCAGTGTCAGTGTGTGTGTGTGTTTGTGTGTGCGTGTGTGTATGTGTGTGTGTGTGTGCCTGTGCGTGTGTGTGTGTGTGTGTGTGTGTGTGTGTGTTCGTTCGTTCTTTAATTTAACGTCTGTTCACTATGAGTGATATTAGACGGGGGG
>JAPXFY010005004.1:10000-16197 GCA_030674185.1 Monoplex corrugatus | reverse complement strand
TCATTCTGTCAGCACCTGTACCCCATTCAAGCGTTTGTGAGATTCAAGGGACATTTGGAAATCATAGCGTCGGAGCGTTGTGTGAGACGGGGAACGTCACCATTCGTGGGACTTGGTTGTGAAGGTGTTTTCCTCCTCATGACGGTTGATTCATATGTGAAGCAAGGTATGGGAGCAATCGGAAAAATTACGTTGTTATATGCATTTATTCATTGCTGACATTGAAGTTGTTGTTGTTGTTGTTGTTGTTCCAAGTGATTTTAGGATGTTTTCTTTAAGGATTTGGAGAGTATACAAATGTCGGGGTTTTGTGTGCCACTTTGAGCGGTGCGATATTTATGCTTGTGACACGGTGCGTCATGTTGTGGTGTTTGTGATTTAATAAAATTTGTGTAAATGTATTTTGACCAGTTATTTCTTTATTCAGTTAGTGAAAGGGGACGTTAGTGCTGATAGCTCTGTTTCTCTCTCCTTTCCTGTCTTCAAGCCTATTAGCGAGCGTGACAGAGGGATTCTGCATTTTATCAAATGGAATGAAAAAGGAACAGTGTAAATGAAACATAGTTTGCATGCAAGGCAGAAAAGAATACTTTGTTCAGAAGACATATACATTAAATATAATATTACGACAAACTCGGGCTAATACAATTTTTGAATACAATGCCTTGTGCAGTGTTTTCCTTTAATTCAGTGGCTTTATTGGATGTAAAGAGATGAAACGCTAACATACAGTGATCAGACTGTGGTTTATGATGCAATATTATTCAGCGTAAAACCAAGACACTGTTGAACAGAAGAATTGAAACGGTGGCGCCAGTGACAATGTCAGTGATCTCTGACGAAGGAAACTGAATTTTGTTTTGGATGACCGTACATTGTTACTGACAGGAATCACTACAAAAGAGGTGAGACTGCGTGAGTTGCATCGGAACATCAATCACATATCCCACAAATATATTGCTCCAAAAAATTAAAATCACAGAACATATAGATGCAGCTACTGACCATTTAGTTAAGTTAACAACTCAAATAAAAAATCAGTGTGCTAAAAGAAAAAAATGTCTTAGCTACCTTCTTTGATCTTAAAAAAGCATACGAACAAGTCTGGCATGCGAGACTTTTGTTGAAATTAAAACATATTGGTCTCAACGGTAATCTTTATAATTTTATCAAAACATTTATAAGTGACCGAAGTATAGTCGCTAAAATAGGTAATACATGCTCTGAAAAACGATCTGTAAACATGGGAATTCCTCAGGGTTCCTTAATATCTCCTCTATTATTTAATATTTTGATCTATGACCTACCAACTCAAGTCTCAAACAATGCAAACGTTGCTCAGTACGCTGATGATATAGCGATCTGGATGAATGTTTCGTTAAAAAGGAAGACTTCCTTGAGAAAAATAAAATACATTAAAAAGGTCTATCAACATGAACTTAATATTTCCACTTACTTGACAGTTAACGGTCCGGAAATATCCAATGAAAAAACACATGATGCTTTTTTAATAATGGTCTCAGTCCGAAAGAAGTACCGTTGTTTAAAATTGATGATGAGGAACTGAAATATACTACCCACGTGAAATTTCTGGGAGTACAGTTGACTTCTAGTTTACAGTGGAAAGAACATATTGATGCCTTATGTAAAGCTATGAAAAGCTATAATTAAATAAAAATTATTAGTAAACAGTCCTGGGGACAGGACACTAAAACGTTGTTACATCTAGTCACAGCTTTAGTAAGATCTAAGTTGGCTTATGGCCAAGAGGTCTATTTTTCAGCTCCAAAATGCTATTTGAAAAAACTTCAAAGCTTAGATAGTAAAGCTATTAAATGTGCTCTTGGGGTACCGGTGTATACAAAAACACAGGAAGTATATAAAACAGTTGGCATCCTTCCCTTGGAAGATTGGAGGAAGTTATCAACTGCTAAATATATAAGCTTAGTTAGAGCATATGCAGTAGCTAATTATGCCAATACGGAACTTAAAATTCGGTCTGACATCCATTTCCCCAAGAGAGCAAGAACAATAAAGTCACAAGAAACAATATAGACTTACACAAATGAGCTCTTCAAACTTTCGCACGTATTACCTAACAAAGTTTCACATAAAATATGTTGTCCTCTAACCTCCTGGGAACTGTCCAATGCTACTTTTGATATCAACTACACTGATACTGACCTGACAAAAGGTATTAATCCACACTTGTTAGCAATTGATGTTCTGTCACATCTACACACAAAAAATTCACATTACTTAAAAATATTTACAGATGGCTCTGTTCTAGATGATGGTAAGGCAGGCGCTGGCTTTCTAATTCCTAAATTTAAAGTAGAAAAGGCTTACTCTTTAGGACAGGGACATTCAATCTTCACTTCTGAATTAGTTGCCATCCTAATGGCACTTAAATACATAGTAGATCTACCCATAACTTTGTTTAGTATCCTATTATGTGTAGATTCGAAATCTGCATTACAATCCCTAAAATGTTGCGAACATAAAGTAAATAGTTCGTTAATATTTGAGAGAAAATTTCTAATTCATTGCTTAATAATAAATAATACACAAGTTACTTTTTGTTGGATCCCATCACACTGTGGTATCCTTTTTAACGATCGGGTCGACAGAATAGCAAAAACTGCAGCAACAAATAGGGCTGGCAGTACTAAACTTGATTTAGCACTCTCAGAATATGAAATGACTGCTATATTAGAAAACAAAGTAAAAGCGCAATGTGACCGTTGCCCCTTTTCGGTAAATTACCAGGGTTTTACAAGACAAGAGATAACTTTAGCTTACAGATTATCTCTCAATTCACTTCGAATTAAATTTAGTAAAACCATCAAATGTATCTGTGGTGATTTTATAACAGTTGATCAGCTTTTATGTTGTCGGCGAATGCGACCTTATTTCCCTGCGTCATTTACAAACTTAAAACAAACATACTGATTTCACTCTGTACTTACACATTGCTAGGCGTTCACTGCTCAGTACTGTAGGTTGTTTCCTTTGATTCAGCCTAGTTTTATACCTGTAACTCGCACACAACCCCGAGAAATCCGATGAAGCCTGACTGATATAATGTTCTGATTGTTTTTCTTTTGTTCGTTAATTTGTTTGATGTTACCTTAGTTGTTACCTTAATTGATACAATGCCTTCATGATTACATAGATTCATTCATTCCATACACACCTTTTTTTTCGTCTAAAAGCACGTATGTGAATAGACGTTAAAAGAAATAACGAACTGAGCTTTTGGAATTGAATATAAGTTAAGTGCTTTTTCTTAGACTGCCTTGTAATATTCAAATTCTGGAAACGGATTGATACCTTTTTTTTTTTTTCAATAGTAAAGTTAAGCAGTGAGACCGTCCCTAAGAGATGTATTGTTTTGTATTCAAAGGAACGAACTTTCTAAGAAAGAAAATATCGCATGAACCATGTTGTTTTGAGAGATAAAATGAACATTATCACCGCACAAAATGATAGCAATATCATCATTAAGCATAATCTTCCATCAACAAGTACAGATAAGAAAACAGTGTATTTCTTCGTTTAGTAAACCATGACGAGCCTCGTTTGTATGTTTACATTATTGCACCCGGCCAATGGTATCAAAGTCAGTGATGGAATTGTGCAATATTAAAACGACAGAAAAGTGGAAGAGGAAAGACAGAAAAGAAAAAAGATTGTCTGTACTGCTAAGGAACGCACACATACATACACACTATTGCAAATCACAAAATCAAAAAAGAAACCCAGGCATGATACCACATTGTAAAACATTAACGAAAATATCAAGCTGTCCACTCTTATACAAATATACAGACAGTGCAGATTATGTACAGATGTAATACATTTAACTACCATTTCATGTCTTTAACAACAGTGAAAGAGGGAAAAAAATATACCTTTGAAGAAGGACGTGTAACGCACTTTAAAAAGAACCGGAGTCTTCCATGCATATATGCAAGTGAGATCTACTATAAAAAAAAAAGTTAAAGGAAAAAAAAAAGAAATCTCGTGGTTCATTTAGTTTATGGAACACAGTTTTACTCTCTGGGTTCTAAATTAGTTTACGTTAATTTAATCCATTGGACACAATTCAAATCTGTGGGTTCTAAGACAGTTAAAACTGATTGTGCTTGATTCAGTCTATTGGGCACAACGTTAAGAATAACCCTGATGTTTCTAAGACAGTTAAAACTGATTATCGCTCTGATTCATTTTTTCGGGTCAGTGGTTCATCTGGAAGGTGACACTGGATCGGCTTTTGCGGGATGAGAAATCACTGACCTGGGAGGCAGAGTCCTGGTTTTGACCAAAGTCACTAACAGAATGCGCGCTAGTGACGTGGCCTAAGGACTCCATCTTCGCCACCCCGTCCTTTCCGTCATCCTGCCTCTTCATTTTCTTCGTCCTTGGCCTCAGTTTCTTGCTGGCGAGGAATATAATACCAATGACTAACAGGCAGGCGACGAGAACGACGACGATGATGATAGCGTTTTCTGAGGCCTCTGGTAACCCTGCAGATGCTGCTGGTGCCCCAGTACTAGGAACGTACAGCGTGCTTGCTGAGGAAACTGCTTTTGTGAGCGGACTGGTCGAGGCCGTGGCTGTAGTTGCTGCACTTGTGGATTGATTCTGAGACTGTGGTGATGGAGACTGAAAAGCTGTCGGCGACTGTCCCTCTGGAAGCACCGCGGAATGGTTTCCAGAAAACGTTGAAGAATTCACCAAAGGTATTGTCTCCGAAGCAACGGACGTTGTAGCAGATGTCATGGTTGTCGGTTGCGATGAGGTCGTGATCTTGATGGTGGTGGTAGTAATGGTGACGTTGGTGGTAGTGAGATTGGGCGTCTGTGTTTCTGTTGCAGAAAATGATTTCATTAATTTAATGATTTCAAACTGCTTCTGCTACAAACAGTGATGTCGGTGATGATGATGAAGAGCCAGTGATGGAGGGACAGCAAAAAGCAAAGGAAGAAAAAGATAAATGATAAAACAACATGGCCAGCATACATTGATACATAAACCACTTTCAGTCCTATAGAACTGCGGTTAGTCACCTCACCTCACCTCATCTCTCTCCCTCCCCAGGATTGGCGGTAGAAGCCGCGCTCGAAGTCACAAGTCTTTTCCAGGTCACACGATTGAGACATCAGTGGGCGACTTCTTGGATCCCCAGACCACAGACATCAGCGATGTTGTTGAAATAGGATGTGTGCGGTCGTCCATTTCTTCTCCTCGCCTCAACTTTCCCCTGCAGGACTATTGATATTAAATGTTTTGGTGTCTCTGATCGCATGGCCTGTTGCAATTGGTGCTTAACACTTAGTTCCTTTAATATGCTATCGTTTGTTCTTCTGTGGTTAGTTCATCATCATCATCAAGTGCCTTGCCACATGGCGTTGGTGATCATGGCCTTCTATCTATTTCTAAGTCTGGCCATGATATCTTGAGAAAGTGCGATGGTGGTATCCCGTTGCCTTCCATCGGTTTGTTACGGTCTCTCCGCTAGACTTTGTCGTTCCCACGATAACCTACAAGGCAGTAGGGTGATTTTTTTCAGGGCTTACTCCCTTAGCCTTATTCTCTCTCCGAGATGTCCACAAGGCAGTGGAGCTATTTACCCATAGCTTGGGGATCTGGTTCGTGGGCACCAGGGCATATCCACACGCCGGTGGGGCTGCATGCCGCACGTCTGGGGGCCAGACCTCCTCCGAGTCCCACGAGATCTAGCCTGAGTCCGTGAGGTGCTCAGTTACCGCCTGTCGCCACGAGGAGGCATAACGTAGGGCTTGCTGATGGAGAAGATATGTACTGAGAGAAAGAGACTTACGCATTCTGCTCTCCTTTTCGCATAGCTGCAAGCAGCAGTGCTAGCCAGCAGTGCAGGCTGAAAGTGAGAGGTGACGAGCACGCAGTCACTAGCCAACACACTAGACGCATCACATCTGCCATTTGACCTATTGTGGTTAGTTGTGCTACTGTAATCCTCCGTAGGGATGCCAGTGTCTCTGTCGGTATGAATAGCCTCCTCAGCTGGTCGAAATTCTGTGCTAGAATTTTCCTCTATTCAGTCACTCTTTGTTTTTGCCTTGCTCCGTTGTTTTCTGTCATCTCCTCCTATCCTTTTCTGTCTTGCTGCTTTCATTCACCTGTATGTGTCCTGTAAAACCTTACACATTGTC
>JAPXFY010005004.1:0-5000 GCA_030674185.1 Monoplex corrugatus | reverse complement strand
TTTCCTAATCTTCCTTATGAGTGATCTACTTGTGTCTGCCTCCATCAAGACTGTCTTGTTTGTTTTCCTTGTATGTGTATTACCAGTCTAAATCATTCTTGCACATAAATGAAATCATACCTATCTGCATAATTCTGACACATAATATAACTATCCCAATCAGGATGATTCTTACAGACATGTAATGTTACTTGTCTGAATCATTCTCATACATACATGTAACAGCATCAAGCTGAACCAGTCCCACAAATAATAATATAGTGAATCATAGGTTCATTCTCGTACATACATGTAGTACAAAGAAATTTGAGAGAGAAAAACTTGATCTGAATCATTCTGTCTGTCTTTTAACTTCTGATATGGCCAGCCGTACAGAAAAGGGGACCACACGCTTTGCATGTCTCTCTCTCTCTCTCTCTCTCTCTCTCTCTCTCTCTCCTCTCATACACACACACACACACACACACACACACCACACACACACACACACACACACACACACACACACGATTTACACGCACCCTTTTCGTTAAGGGGAAGAGGTGGGGCATGGTGGATGGCTGCTGGTACAAACATAGGTCGGGGCAGTTTAAACAAAAGGGAATGCTGATTCACATCAAAGCATGGGATGAGTGTGTGTGTCTGTGTGTGTGACCGCGTGTGTGCGTGCGCAGCCTATGTGTGGATGTGTCTGTGTATGTGTGTGTGTGTGTGTGTTTGTGTGTGTGTGTGTGTGTGTGTGTGTGAGTGTCTGTGTGTCTGTGTCTGTGTGCACAAGTGCATATGTGTATATGTATGTGTGTGCGCGCATGTATTTGTGTGTGTGTGCATGTGTGTGCATGTGTGTGTGCGTGGACTTGTCTGTGTGTGTGTTTGTGTATGTGAGAAAGAGAGAGAAAGGAAGAGAGAGAGAGAGTAGAATGTAAAATGTTCTGATTGTTCAGATGTCAAACTGTGGATGAGATGGTCGCTCAGTCACAGTTCAGAGCAACAAATGTTTTGAGTGACATTTTTGTTTGTTTTTGTTGTTGCTTTCTTTTTAATTAGGCTACAGCACACATATGATGGCTAACTGTAAAAACAGAAAATTTTATAATGTCTTGACTATCTTGTTTCCTCTGTATTGCGGTGACGTCGTGACAACTGTTCACCTACAATTTTATTGGTCCAAATTCAACGCAGGGGATTCGTGTGTTCTTTTCGCCGGAACCTTTTGCACAGAGGAGTCGTGTGAGGTGCTGAGTCCGTAGTTGCGGTGACTGGTTCCGTCTGTTGAAATGGCTTTGGTTTGAGGTAAGTAAATTAGATATTGTCATATAATTTGAACAGTTGTATGCGAGATGCCTATTCGAGCAACCCATAAATCCAGTTTCTTTCGAGGGGCTGTTTCAAGTAAATTTTTGAATATTTTTGATACTCTCAAACCTGCTCACCTTCAACCTTGTGGTCACGTCTTGATCTAGACAAGCTAATTCATACGACGATAGAGACGCTGGATAATGATGCACTGCTGAGTGCTCCCGACAGCGTAGGCCTATGATAATAGAAGAAAGAAATTTGATTTTATTCCGGAATTATTTACAAATGCTTTGAAATAGTATTTGTGAATAGGGAATGAATATGAAAATGCTTAACGTGTGACATTTAATGAATCACTTTTAGAATGTAATAAATAGGGCTATAGCTATGAAAGTTGTCTAAATTCAGGGCCACGGCATTGCACATCCCACTTGCGTACTGGCTGACTGAGCCACCGCGAAAGACAAACAGCTGCTCATTGCCGCGAAACCATTCAAACGACGGCCTGCACAGTCAGTGTCAGTATAATAATATTAAACTGTAAGCCACTGGCCGCGGTAAATTCTAGTGTCTCCGGTTCTGCATCATTAATTTATGTCCGACTGATCATAGCTATGATATTTCTGATAAAACCAGCAGTGACAAAGTACTCTCCCTGGAGTGAAGTTTACAAGTACAAACACAACAGTAAACGGAAAGGATAACCTGCACGTAATTGCCAACAGGGTTTATTTTCATGTCATGCTGTAGACTTAGTCATAGACTTTACAACATGTAACACGTTCATGCATTGACAGTGAACAAAGCTTTAACTTTTTTTAAAGGCTGTGTGGTTTGTGGAAGTATTCTGACATTCATATGATATTTAGCATTTTAAAAGTTCAGTTTAGTGACTACTGGTATCACTCAACACAGTCCGGGTCTTTGGACCATGTGCTCTACAGGCGGCGGATAATTAGTGTAGGTATGTGACAAAATTTTTCATTTTTTGAAAATAATTATGTAATTGGTAGCACTGAAAAGAGGAAAAAACTAACTTAACAACGGTATAAAAAGCATTTCATTTTGTTGACTGTAACGAAAGTTACGAATTTTTGAAGTGATAAAGTTCCACCATTTCTTACATCGCTCACATAGCAGAAACTGTGATCAAATGTCTTGATTTTGTGAATATAAAGTGACATAACTTAGAAAGACTGAACCAAGAACCAAAAAATGAATATCACCAGAAAGGTCTTTACAAGCACAAGACAACTTAAGTATTCACAAGTTGATGAAACTGTGCACTAATTACTGATTATTAATTCAGTTAATTAAATGAGCTTTTAAGAAAATACATGTGAAGGAAATAAAATCATTACAACTTCCATAATAGCTGGAACTCTAGTTTCTAATTTACCACACACAGACTCCAGGTATTACTCATCATGAAAAACTAAGATTAATAATAATAATTAATAATAATTACAATATTTATATAGCGCAAAATCTTGATAAAATCAAATCTAAGCGCTGAATCAGACACGCACACACACACACACACACACACACACACACACACACACACACACACACACACACACACACACACACACACACACACACACACACACACACACACACACACACACACACACACAACATGCATGGCTATAAATGGGGAGAAAGAATAAAAGCAAGAATAAAAGCAATGGAAAATTATAGAGAGCATAGCATAGCATACAATTATATATTATAACCATGTGATTCCCCTCCGAGCGGAGACAGGCTGCAGAGGGGGGGGGGGGGGGGTTGAGTGAGGTTAGGATTTTATGTGGAGGAGAAGAGGTGAGTTTTGAGAACGGACTTGGAGACAAAAGTAGGTTGCTGACGGACTGAGAGAGGAAGTTTGTTCCAGGAGAGTGGACCAGAAACGGAGAAGGCTCGTGGACCATAGGTATTGAGCTTAGTGCGTGGAAAGTGAAAAGTCAGAGGATCGGAGGCAGAGCGGAGGGTACGTGAGGGAACATAGATCTCAAGTAGGCTTGACAGGTAATCGGGGGCTGTGTTATTGAGGCTTTTGTAGCACATAGTGTCTAGTTTGTACTGTATGCGCTTTGATACAGGGAGCCAGTGAAGTTGTGCCAGGAGAGGAGATATGTGGTCAGCTTTTTTCTTTTTGAGTACAAGACGTACAGCATTGTTTTGAATGCGCTGTAGGATGTGAATGGTGGAGGCAGGAAGACCAGACAGGAGTGAATTGCAATAGTCAATGCGAGACATTATGAAGGAGAGAACGAGTTTTGCAGTTGTTTCGACAGAGAGATACTTCCTGATCAGCCTTATACGATGGAGATGATAGTAGCAAGATCTGGCAGTTTGAGAAACAAAGTTGTTCATGGAGAGGGTAGAGTCAATGCAGACACCAAGGTTTTTAGCTGAATCAGAAATTGGGACTGATGTGTTACATAATGGGAGAGAAAGAGGTGGCAGCTGAGAAAGTTTCTGACGGGTGCCAATGAGGATAGCTTCTGTCTTGTCGTCATTAAGCTGAAGTTTGTTGAACGTCATCCAGTTCTTAATGTCCGAGTAACACTCAGTGGTGCGAGTCAACAGGCGCTGTATATTATCAGGTGAGTCACTGTCTTGAAGTTGGGTGTCATCAGCATAGAAGTGGTGTTTTATAGAGTGGGAGTTGATGATGGTGGACAGGGGGGAGGTGTAAAGAGTGAAAAGAACAGGGCCAAGGACAGATCCTTGTGAAACACCACAGGTCAGGTATGCAGGTTGAGAGTAAGTGCCATTGATGAGAACAGTTTGTTTTCTGTTTGATAAATACGAAGTGAAAAAGGAGAGAGCAATGTCAGAGATGCCAAAAGTATGATGAAGTCTAGAAAGGAGAATACCATGGTCAATGGTATCGAAGGCTGCAGACAGATCAAGGAGTATGAGGAGAGAGACTTTGCCAGTATCAGTTGCAAGGAGGAGATTGTTGAGAATGTGTAGTAGGGCAGTTTCAGTGCTATGGCACTGGCGGTAGGCTGACTGGAAAGGATTGAGGAGATTGTTGGCAGACAGGTGAGAGTTCAGCTGGTTGATGACGACTTTTTCAAGGAGTTTTGACAAGAGAGATTAGAGATAGGCCGGTAATTTTTCAGTTCATTTGGGTCTAAATTGTTTCTTGAGGAGAGGGTGAACAATAGCAGACTTGAAAGAATCTGGGACAGTTCCAGTTTGAAGAGAAGTGATGATGTCAGTGATGAATGGGAGGAGAGTAGGGAGACAGTCGGAGTAGAGAGAACCTGGAAGAGGATTCAGTTCGCAGGTTTTGAACGACATGGATCTGATTGTGTTGAAAATTTCTTCTTGTGAGACTGGGGTAAAAGTAGTAAGAGGTGTGCCAGAGAAGGAAGGGTCAGGTGGGCATGGTTGACAGGGTGTCCTGTCAAGCCTGTCACGAAGAGTTTGTATTTTGGTGGTGAAATACTTGGAGAATACAATCTTCATTTGTATGTTTTGTTGGGAGAGGTAAATCTTTTCGTGTGCCAAGGAGATGATTCATGGTTGTAAAGAGTTCTTTTGAAGAAGAGGCATTCAGGATTTTGGTTTGGAAATAGCTTGTTTTTGACTCATAATGGCTGGGGTAATTAGCCCAGTAATTAATAATTTATAATTTAGCACTTCAACAAGCTTTAAAAAAGTGTATGAGAGTCCAAAAAACA
>JAPXFY010005003.1:0-12500 GCA_030674185.1 Monoplex corrugatus | reverse complement strand
AACTTGCAGCGACTAAGAATATATTTGTATGGGGGACCATGATCGCCAACGTCATGCAGCAGGGCACATGGTGATAATGATGAATCTGTACTAGTTTGGTGAAGCTGCACCCACCAGGCGGTGATATACACTGTTTTAGCACAAATTTATGTTAACCCTCAGCAGTAACTGCGGTACATATGTACTGACCTGCCACAGTGAGATAACAAGAGGAGGAGTTCGTACCGACGGAGTTAGTAGCGGTACACGTGTACTCGCCCTCGTCCTCAGAATAAGCTTCCGCCACCAGCAGTTGGGCCAGGGGTTCCTGATAGCTCAGCTGGAAGAATCTAGATGGCTGGACAAAAGACATCATGACTATTTGAGAAGAAACTCAGAATCGTCATAGTTTTCTGTCTGTCTGTCTGTCTGTCTGTCTGTCTGTCTGTCTGTCTCTCTCATCTGACCACTCCATTCTGCTGATAGAGAAAGCTGACATCTTATCAATCCGGACTGAGCATTTGAACACACTGCTTAACAGGGAATCGTCAAGTATGAGGACACCACTGCACCAATTCCCCTGTTGCCAGATGGGAACCTCTGGTAGATTTACCCTCCAGTGCCATGGTAACAAAACCCCGGAGCAAACCATGTCTGGCAGGGCTTCAGAAGTTGACGGTATTTCTGGTGATATCTATAGGACTGGGGACGTCATACTTCCAGACAAGTTGACAACCATGCATGGCAGAATGGAGAGATTCCTCTAGACTTTAAAAAAGTTGTTTTTATCACATTTACAAGGAGAAGGGCGTAAGATCTTATGCAACAATTATCGTTGGATGTCCCTCCTGAGAATTGCAGGGAAGGTCAGAATCATCCGTATCAGAATAAGCATCCATACAGCAAAACCGTCGGTCCAGGGTTGCAGTATGGCTTTCACAATTTAGGGGTGACATAATGTTTGCCATACGTCAGCTGTAAGAGATGTGTCATGAACAAAATAACAGTGACATCATGTTTGCCATACGTCAGCTGTAAGAGATGTGTCATGAACAAAATAACAGTGACACAGTGTTTGCCATACGTCAGCTGTAAGAGTAAGTGTCATGAACAAAATAACAGTGACATAATGTTTGCCATACGTCAGCTGTAAGAGATGTGTCATGAACAAAATACAGTGACATATGTTTGCCATACGTCAGCTGTAAGAGAAGTGTCATGAACAAATAACAGTGACATAATGTTTGCCATACGTCAGCTGTAAGAGAAGTGTCATGAACAAAATAACAGTGACACATGTTTGCCAATACGTCAGCTGTAAGAGATGTGTCATGAACAAAATACACAGTGACATAGTGTTTGCCATACGTCAGCTGTAAGAGATGTGTCATGAACAAAATAACAGTGACATAATGTTTGCCATACGTCAGCTGTAAGAGAATGTGTCATGAACAAAACAACAGTGACAGTGTTTGCCATACGTCAGCTGTAAGAAAAGTGTCATGAACAAAATAACAGTGACATAATGTTTGCCATACGTCAGCTGTAAGAGATGTGTCATGAACAAAATAACAGTGACATAGTGTTTGCCATACGTCAGCTGTAAGAGATGTGTCATGAACAAAATAACAGTGACATAATGTTTGCCATACGTCAGCTGTAAGAGATGTGTCATGAACAAAATAACAGTGACATCATGCTTGCCATACGTCAGCTGTAAGAGAAGTGTCATGAACAAAATAACAGTGACATCATGTTTGCCATACGTCAGCTGTAAGAGATGTGTCATGAACAAAATAACAGTGACATAATGTTTGCCATACGTCAACTTAAGAGAAGTGTCATGAACAAAATAACAGTGACATAATGTTTGCCATACGTCAGCTGTAAGAGATGTCATGAACAAAATAACAGTGACATATGTTTGCCATACGTCAGCTGTAAGAGATGTCATGAACAAAATAACAGTGACATAGTGTTTGCCATACGTCAGCTGTAAGAGATGTCATGAACAAAATAACAGTGACATCATGTTTGCCATACGTCAGCTGTAAGAGATGTCATGAACAAAATAACAGTGACATAATGTTTGCCATACGTCAGCTGTAAGAGATGTCATGAACAAAATAACAGTGACATCATGTTTGCCATACGTCAGCTGTAAGAGATGTCATGAACAAAATAACAGTGACAGTGTTTGCCATACGTCAGCTGTAAGAGATGTGTCATGAACAAAATAACAGTGACATCATGTTTGCCATACGTCAGCTGTAAGAGATGTGTCATGAACAAAATAACAGTGACATAGTGTTTGCCATACGTCAGCTGTAAGAGATGTGTCATGAACAAAATAACAGTGACATAATGTTTGCAATACGTCAGCTGTAAGAGATGTGTCATGAACAAAATAACAGTGACATAATGTTTGCAATACGTCAGCTGTAAGAGATGTGTCATGAACAAAACAACAGTGACATAGTGTTTGCCATACGTCAGCTGTAAAGAAGTGTCATGAACAAAATAACAGTGACATAATGTTTGCCATACGTCAGCTGTAAGAGATTGTCATGAACAAAACAACAGTGACATAATGTTTGCCATACGTCAGCTGTAAGAGATGTGTCATGAACAAAATAACAGTGACAGTGTTTGCCATACGTCAGCTGTAAGAGATGTTCATGAACAAAATAACAGTGACATAATGTTTGCCATACGTCAGCTGTAAGAGATGTCATGAACAAAATAACAGTGACATATGTTTGCCATACGTCAGCTGTAAGAGAAGTGTCATGAACAAAATAACAGTGACAGTGTTTGCCATACGTCAGCTGTAAGAGATGTGTCATGAACAAAATAACAGTGACATAATGTTTGCCATACGTCAGCTGTAAGAGAAGTGTCATGAACAAAATAACAGTGACATAATGTTTGCCATACGTCAGCTGTAAGAGATGTGTCATGAACAAAATAACAGTGACATCATGTTTGCCATACGTCAGCTGTAAGAGAAGTGTCATGTACAAAATAACAGTGACATAATGTTTGCAATACGTCAGCTGTAAGAGATGTGTCATGAACAAAATAACAGTGACATCATGTTTGCCATACGTCAGCTGTAAGAGAAGTGTCATGAACAAAATAACAGTGACAGTTGTTTGCCATACGTCAGCTGTAAGAGATGTGTCACGAACAAAATAACAGTGACATAATGTTTGCCATACGTCAGCTGTAAGAGATGTGTCATGAACAAAATAACAGTGACAGTGTTTGCCATACGTCAGCTGTAAGAGATGTGTCATGAACAAAATAACAGTGACATAATGTTTGCAATACGTCAGCTGTAAGAGATGTGTCATGAACAAAATAACAGTGACATAATGTTTGCCATACGTCAGCTGTAAGAGATGTGTCATGAACAAAATAACAGTGACATAATGTTTGCATACGTCAGCTGTAAGAGATGTGTCATGAACAAAATAACAGTGACATAATGTTTGCAATACGTCAGCTGTAAGAGAGTGTCATGACAAAATAACAGTGACATGTTTGCATACGTCAGCTGTAAGAGAGTGTCATGAACAAAATAACAGTGACATATTTTGCATACGTCAGCTGTAGAGATGTGTCATGAACAAAATAACAGTGACATATGTTTGCCATACGTCAGCTGTAAGAATGTGTCATGAACAAATAACAGTGACATATGTTTGCCATACGTCAGTGTAAGAGATGTGTCATGAACAAAATAACAGTGACAGTGTTTGCCATACTCAGCTGTAAGAGATGTGTCATGAACAAAATAACAGTGACATAGTGTTTCCATACGTCAGCTGTAAGAGAGTGTCATGAACAAATAACAGTGACTAATGTTTGCCATACGTCAGCTGTAAGAGATGTGTCATGAACAAATAACAGTGACATAATGTTTGCCATACTCAGCTGTAAGAGATGTGTATGAACAAAATAACAGTGACATATGTTTGCCATACGTCAGCTGTAAGAGATGTGTCATGAACAAAATAACAGTGACAATGTTTGCCATACGTCAGCTGTAAGAGATGTGTCATGACAAAATAACAGTGACAATGTTTGCATACGTCAGCTGTAAGAGATGTGTCATGAACAAAATAACAGTGACATATGTTTGCCATACGTCAGCTGTAAGAGATGTGTCATGAACAAAATAACAGTGACATGTTGCCATACGTCAGCTGTAGAGATGTGTCATGACAAAATAACAGTGACATAATGTTTGCCATACGTCAGCTGTAAGAGAGTGTCATGAACAAAAAACAGTGACATTTTGCCATAGTCAGCTGTAAGAGAGTGTCATGACAAAATAACAGTGACTATGTTTGCCATACGTCAGCTGTAGAGATTGTCATGAACAAATAACAGTGACATATGTTTGCCATACGTCAGCTGTAAGAGATGTGTCATGACAAAATAACAGTGACATATGTTTGCCATACGTCAGCTGTAAAGATGTCATGAACAAATAACGTGACATAATGTTTGCCATACGTCAGCTGTAAGAGATGTCATGACAAAATAACAGTGACATATGTTTGCATACTCAGCTGTAAGAGATGTGTCATGAACAAAATAACAGTGACATATGTTTGCATACGTCAGCTGTAAGAGATGTGTCATGAACAAAATAACAGTGACATATGTTTGCCATACGTCAGCTGTAAGAGATGTGTCATGAACAAAATAACGTGACATATGTTTGCCATACGTCAGCTGTAAGAGAAGTGTCATGAACAAAATAACAGTGACATAATGTTTGCCATACGTCAGCTGTAAGAGATGTGTCATGAACAAAATAACAGTGACATAATGTTTGCCATATGTCAGCTGTAAGAGATGTGTCATGAACAAAATAACAGTGACATAATGTTTGCCATACGTCAGCTGTAAGAGATGTGTCATGAACAAAATAACAGTGACATAATGTTTGCCATACGTCAGCTGTAAGAGATGTGTCATGAACAAAATAACAGTGACATAATGTTTGCCATAAGTCAGCTGTAAGAGAAGTGTCATGAACAAAATAACAGTGACAGTGTTTGCCATACGTCAGCTGTAAGAGATGTGTCATGAACAAAATAACAGTGACAGTGTTTGCCATACGTCAGCTGTAAGAGATGTGTCATGAACAAAATAACAGTGACAGTGTTTGCCATACGTCAGCTGTAAGAGATGTGTCATGAACAAAATAACAGTGACAGTGTTTGCCATACGTCAGCTGTAAGAGATGTGTCATGAACAAAATAACAGTGACAGTGTTTGCCATACGTCAGCTGTAAGAGAAGTGTCATGAACAAAATAACAGTGACAGTGTTTGCCATACGTCAGCTGTAAGAGATGTGTCATGAACAAAATAACAGTGACATAATGTTTGCCATACGTCAGCTGTAAGAGATGTGTCATGAACAAAATAACAGTGACAGTGTTTGCCATACGTCAGCTGTAAGAGATGTGTCATGAACAAAATAACAGTGACAGTGTTTGCCATACGTCAGCTGTAAGAGATGTGTCATGAACAAAATAACAGTGACAGTGTTTGCCATACGTCAGCTGTAAGAGATGTGTCATGAACAAAATAACAGTGACATAATGTTTGCCATACGTCAGCTGTAAGAGATGTGTCATGAACAAAATAACAGTGACATAATGTTTGCCATACGTCAGCTGTAAGAGATGTGTCATGAACAAAATAACAGTGACATAATGTTTGCCATACGTCAGCTGTAAGAGATGTGTCATGAACAAAATAACAGTGACATAATGTTTGCCATACGTCAGCTGTAAGAGATGTGTCATGAACAAAATAACAGTGACATAATGTTTGCCATACGTCAGCTGTAAGAGATGTGTCATGAACAAAATAACAGTGACATAATGTTTGCCATACGTCAGCTGTAAGAGATGTGTCATGAACAAAATAACAGTGACATAATGTTTGCCATACGTCAGCTGTAAGAGATGTGTCATGAACAAAATAACAGTGACATAATGTTTGCCATACGTCAGCTGTAAGAGAAGTGTCGTGAACAAAATCAGGAACTCCGTATGGTGTTTATTGATCTGACCAAAATCATTTAACACCATGAACCTCAAGGGCCTGTGAAAAACACGTTTGAAGAAGCTTGTCTCCCTGGCTACTTCCTTTTACAGTGGCATGCTGACCAGGGTACAAGACAACAGGCAATACAGTGAGCAGTGAAAATCTCTTGATGCTGAGGTGGCGCTACGCATCTTAAAGTTGACCTCTACTTTTGGAGGATTGACCACGTGGTTGTAGCAAGACCATGGCATCAGGTTGACCACAAAGATTGCCGTGTATAGACCAGCAGCCTTGAGCACATTGCTGTACTGCTGCCAGACCTGTACTACCTACCAAGGGCACATTCAACAACTGGAACGTTTCCGACAAAGATGTCTGCCGAAGGTCTGCAACATCACGCGGCAAATTCGAGTGTCCAATCTTCAGTTCCCGAAGAAGTGTGGGTTGCCAAGTGTAGAATTTCTGCTCATTAAAATCCAGATTCATTGGACGAAACACGTTGTCTGAAAGGAAGACTATCACACCCTAAACATGATTCTACATGGAGAGTTGAAGCTAGGATACTGAGACCAGGAGGACCACTAAGGCAGTTGGCACAAAGATACTATGCAGTCCAACCTTATGATCTCTGGCATCAGCATCGTCAGCAGGGAAGATACTGCCCATAACAGAACAACTTGACGATAGCGGTGCATGCAGGACACAATCACATTTGAACAGCACAGAACAACTGCTATTCAACAAAAGACACACACCAGGCAATAGAGGACCAGTATGCCTACTATCCCACATGAAGACCCACACCAGGCTATAGAGGACCAGTGTGCTTACTATCCCACACAAATACCCACACCAGGCGATAAAGGTCCAGTGTGCCTACTATCCCACATGAAGACCCACACCAGGCTATAGAGGACCAGTGTGCTTACTATCCCACACAAATACCCACACCAGGCGATAAAGGACCAGTATGCCTACTATCCCACATGAAGACCCACACCAGGCTATAGAGGACCAGTGTGCTTACTATCCCACACAAATACCCACACCAGGCGATAAAGGACCAGTGTGCCTACTATCCCACATAAAGATACATACCAGGCAATAGAGGACCAGTGTGCCTACTCATCTGTCGGATCAACGGGAAAGTCCATCGTCAGATTAGCAACAGTAGATATGTAGCTTGACCGGTGTGCTGATATCTATACCATTGTATGATAAATGTTTCATTTTATGTTAGTTTCTCTCTCTTTCTCTCTCTCTCTTTCTCTCTCTCTCTCTCTCTCTCTCTCTCTCTCTCTGTGTCTCTGTCTGTCTGTCTATCTCTCTCATGCACACACACTCTCTCTCTTTCTGTCTTTGTCTCTCTCTCTCTGTCTGGCTGTCTGTTTGTTTCTGTCTGTCTCTGTCTATCTGTGTCTCTGTCTGTCTGTCTCTGTCTCTCTCTGTCTCTCTCTTTGTGTCTCTGTGTCTCTATGTCTCTGTCTCTGTGTCTCTGTCTCTGTCTGTCTGTCTCTGTCTCTCTGTCTGTCTGTCCGTCTCTGTCTCTGTATCTGTCTCTCTGTCTGTTTGTCTGTCTGTCTGTCTCTCTCTCTCCACAAACGCCTGCACCTTGACACAAAAACACATGTATTTTAACACACTACAATCTGTACCCTGATAAACCAACACCTGTACTTTGAGACGCATACCTGTACTTGATACAAACACAGATGTACTTACCTCGACACACAAAAGCATGTAATTATCTTGAAACCCAAACACAGGTGCTTACCTTGACACAACAACACATTTACTTTCCTCGACACACAATTTTCTTTATGTACTTATCTTGACACACTAACACATGTGCTTACTTTGACACATAAATATATGCACTTACCTTGAAATATTAACACACGTAATTACCTTGACATAACAACACATGTACTTCCCCTGACACAAGCTGTACCTTAACACCCAAACATAATAAATTATATACCTACCATGATATCCAGACATATATCTACCTTGACACAGACACCTGTCGCTTGACACACAAACTCCTGTATTTACCTTGGCCTTGACACCTGTACTTACCTTGATATTTTTGTTGTTGACGGTCCAGGTGATGTGCGGAGATGGATGACCCGACACTGCACACTGCATCACCACCTGGCCCCCGTAACGTACACGTTGGTCCTGCAAGGCTTGCTGCACTGTGGGTGCCTGCCAGTGGCGTTCTCTCAGGTCTTGTTGTCCCTTCAACAGGTCGTCACCATGGACCTCTTCACAACAGTCCTGCAGTCCATGGTCAAGTGCAGATGCCTCTCTCTCTTTGCCACAGCCTTCAACCTGTTCTGTCACGTCATCACCCTCCTCTTGTCTCCCCTGGTCCTGTCGGCTGTTAGTAACTGTAGGGTCTGCCACAGGGCCAGGCTGACTGACCGTCACCTCAGCAACAGTGACGTAATGCTGCTGTGGGGATGATGACGTCATGGTATGACTCACCAGTGCCTCTGTTTCATATGTGTCGTCGTGTGTTCTTCCGGGTATAAGCGATGCTTCATCAGGTGTGTCAAACGAGGAATCAAACGGGACCGGTTTCGTGCATTCCTTCATTACCTCGTCACCTGACGTCTGCCTGACGTCACTGACGTGTTGTCCGCCTTGTGGCTTGACGCTGACCGTGTGGTCTGTGTCAGGGAACAGACGGCCAGTTGTATCTCTCCGGTCAACTGTCTTCGGCAGGACAGACAAGAGGTGTGACTTGTTTCGTTCTGTGGCCTGTGTCGATCTGTGGTCTGTCTGTGAGGCATGGCCCCTGAGAACACTGCGGAAGTCCACCCTGCCTGGGGACAGGGACCTCAGGTTGTCGCTTTCTACAACAGTGGTCTGCACCGCCCTGCTTTCCAGTCCGTGCTGATATCGGTCCACATCTCCTGTTGTCGCATCTGCTTGGGGCGTGTGGAGGGTGGTGGTCCTCCATCCCTCCTGCCCCTCACATCCTGGAGAAGACTGGGGACGTGTTGGACAACGTTGAGGTGACGGCAGTTGGCCGTTGGCAGTCTTGTCAGTTGATGATGGCGTCGCTTTGATTTGGTAAGTGGCCGGTGCCAGCACGTCACCTGAATCACTCTCCCCTCGCCTGTCTGCAGTTCTGGAAACGGTGGACGCCTCACGCGATCCTGTCTGTTTGTGTCTACCCATGGCGGGTGAGGGGTGAGCGTGGCCCCGTGGTGCCCTGTCAGGGGAGACAGAAGGGGAGGAACGTTGTTCGAACCAGTCGCGGCGTTTTCTGACACTGCCAGGTCTGATGCCGGCCCTGAAGACTGATGTGAGTCCGTTGGGACTCTCTTCCCTGGGTCTGACGTCACAGGACTGCCGTGTGGTGGTGGTGGTGGTGGTGTGTGGTGGTAATGGTGGTGGTGTCGGGTCTGGTCGATGATGACGTAAGGGAGGTAGTGGTGGTGTGAAAGAGCTCCGAGTTGGTTTCGTGAGGCTGGGGTTCAAAGTCCTTGTTGGAGAGTTGGTTTTGTGTGTCATGTTGTCCTGGGTGTGGAGAACTACCCATACTGTCCTGGGTGTCGTGGTGGTCAGGGTGTGGAGAACCACCCATACTGTCCTGGGTGTCTTGGTGACCTGGGTGTGGAGAACCACCCGTGTTGTCCTGGGTGTCGTGGTGACCTGGGTGTGGAGAAGAACCCGTGTTGTCCTGGATGTCTTGGTGACCTGGGTGTGGAGAACCACCCGTTTTGTTCTGGGTGTCATGGTGACCTGGGTGTGGAGAACCACCCCTGTGGCCCACAGACAATGAACATATATTGTAGGAAGCTCACTCTGTAGGTAGCACAACTCATGCCAGTGCAATTCATTATGTGCCCACACTGGGGTCAATACACAAAGAGTGAATGATTGTCGGCACTGAATAGTTCTAATAATAATCAGAGGTACTATATCTTACACATAATTAAAGGCACTGAATATTCTGAATGACCAAAGTCACTAAATACTTAATAATAACTGACGTATCAAAAATTCATCAAACACGCTGAATATCACGAATAACAGCAGCACTGATCATTAAAAGTAATCAAAGTCACTGAATATTATGAAGATCAATTAAAGGCATTGAATATCATATATGATTAATATCATTGAATAATTAACATTCACTGAATGTTATAAAAATTAAAGGCGGTAAATATTATCAAAAATCAATGTCACTGAATATCATAAATGATTGCAGGCAAGGAATACTAAAACCGTGTGATCTCATTGAATGTTATGAAAATTATTGCCAGCAAATATCGAAAATAATTAAAGGCACTGAATGTTTTAGATAATTAAAAGCACTGGTCATGGCAAATAATTAACAGCCGTGATTATTGCGTTATAAACAACAGCGCTAAAAACATAAATGATCAAAGCACAGAATATTACAAGTATTTACAAACACTAAATGTTATTAACTAGTCAAGCCAAACACATCCGGCACAGCGACGAAGGTTACAAAGCGAGGCAATCCCAAGTCATGAACTGCCTGTCTTGTGCTTCTTGCTTATCTCCCTTATTAATGATTCCTTCTCTTCGCACATCGGTCATACGCTGTCACCACAGCACCATACACACACAGCACAACACGATTTACACAACACACGATACACACAATACACAGATACTTTCTTTCTTTCGTTGTTTACACTGTTTCGACCCCAAAGCTGGATGACCAGCAGATGAGACTGTCTGCCAGGTACATATGAGACAGGCTTTGTTTAAGGGTTCCTTTCATTCACTTCCCCATTTATGGATACCAGCGCTGTCCTTGATGAGGGCTGTTCTGTGGCTGTGAGAGGATTGAACACTGCATCTGCCTCAGGTCTACGGTGGACGACCATCACCCCACAACCACCAACGTGCAGTCACAGCTAGAGACTTACACTGTACAGTAGTATCCTCTGCCTGTCTCCGTTATCACTTCCCTTTCACCACAGGGCTTTTTTTTTTTTTTTAAAAAGGATAATCGCACTCAGGGATGTTACCTTTGCGCTCACCTTTTTTTCCCGTCCCATTTTCTGCACCACTTTAATGGCACACTTTTTTTTTTATGATACAATGATGATAATGTCGATGAGAATGATAATCACGATGCTATGGAGTTCCATCTAGGATTGAGACTGCGTGACAGAGCTGTACTCTACGCTTACTGTCATAATATATCCTGGCGTCAGCCAGGCCCGAGAGATACTGACACCTGCGGTGCTGGTCAGAAGATTTGAGCAACACCCTCAATGACGCATCCGTGAAGTGGACGAGGCTGCACTGTGTGGTCCCAGTCTTCCCAATGAGCCCATAGCACGCCCAACTCTGGGTAAGAGCTGGTCAGCCTAAAAATCCCACAATGAATTTTGAAGGGACTGATGGGGATTCGAACCCACAACCTTCCATTCAGTAGTCCGTTGCGTTAACCACTACATCACGGCGACTGGTTATCACTACAGAGCATGGTCACATGTAATAGTTGGTGAGTGAATGTCTCGTTATTCTGATTTGCCCGTATGTCTGACCAGCACAGGGAATTGTTAAAGTGTATAGCGGCGTGCAATCCTCTACCCACTGTCTCACCCACTGACGCTCCTAGTTCCACAGGTGTTGGTGACTGCCATGTGTAGAATGATGCACACGGGCGTTATTGTTTGTGAATGGTATTATTGTTTGTGAATTGTATCATTGTTTGTAAACTGCAGTACCGTTACTTGGTGAAACAGGGGGAGGATTATATACAATTGTTGTTGTGTTGTGTTTATACGCATGGAACATGTCCTTTTGGATGCCAGCCAGGCGTGAATGTTGGCACAAAACAGTTCGTGGCAGTTTGTTCTTACACCTGTCAGGCAGGCAACTCTGGTTACCTCCCTTGGGCCCTGAGGACAAGAGCTTTATTAACATTCAGTGAAAATGCCACTCCCGGCGGCCAGTCTTGTTCTAACCACATTTCACATTCAGATATGTCACATAAAATACACGGACAGTTGAAGTGAGCACTGACCTTTCCTTGACCTTGACACTGGATGCCTCTGGATCAGTCAGGGTCATGGGGTCAGGGGTGAAGGTAAGGGAACAGGCAGCCGTCGCAGAACCAATGGCGTTGGTCACGTGACACACATACTCGCCGGCGTCACGCTCCACTGGATTCAGGATGTGAAGACTGTGTCTGTCTCCTTCACTGAGTACCTGGTACCCGCATACAAGTGTGTTACCTTTGTTCAGGTGTGTTACTTATGTACAAGTATGTTATTATTGCACCTAGTACTGTATGTACAGATATGTTACTGTTACAACTGGTATTGTACAGACATGTTACTGTTACACCTGGTATTGTTGTACAGATATGTTACTGTTACACCTGGTATTGTTGTACAGATATGTTACTGTTACACCTGGTATTGTTGTACAGATGTGTTACTGT
>JAPXFY010000500.1:25000-55914 GCA_030674185.1 Monoplex corrugatus | reverse complement strand
AACAATGCCAACAAAAAGAAAAAACCCAACACCAACAAAGAGAAGAAACAATGTCAAAAAAAGAAGAAACAATCCCAACAAAAAGAAGAATCAAAACCAACAAAAAGAAGAAACAATGTCAAAAAAAGAAGAAACAACGCCAACAAAAAAGAAACAATGTCAAAAAAGAAGAAACAACGCCAACAAAAAGAAGAAACAATGTCAAAAAAAGAAGAAACAATACCAACAAAAAGAAGAAACAATGTCAAAAAAAGAAGAAACAACGCCAACAAAAAGAAGAAACATGTCAAAAAAAGAAGAAACAATACCAACAAAAAGAAGAAACAATGTCAAAAAAAGAAGAAACAACGCCAACAAAAAAGAAAGAAAACAAATGCCAACAAAAAGAAGAAACAAACAACAAAGAGAAGAAACAATGTCAAAAAAAGAAGAAACAATGCCAACAAAAAGAAGAAACAACACCAACAAAGAGAAGAAACAATGTCAAAAAAAGAAGAAACAATGCCAACAAAAAGAAGAAACAACACCAACAAAGAGAAGAAACAATGTCAAAAAAAAGAAGAAAACAACAAAAAAAACCAACAAAAAGAAGAAAACAAAAAAGCCAACAAAAAAGAAGAAACAATACCAACAAAAAAAGACACAATGCCAATGAAAATAAGAAACAACACCAACAAAGAGAAGAAACAACACCAACAAACAGAAGAAACAACGACAACAAAAAGAAGAAACAACGACAACAAACAGAAGAAACAACGACAACAAACAGAAGAAACAACGACAACAAAAAGACGAAACAACGCCAAATAAAAGACGAAACAACGCCAACAAAAAGAAGAAACAACGCTAACAAAAAGAAGAAACAATACCAACAAAAAAAAGACACAACGCCAATGAAAATAAGAAACAACACCAACAAAGAGAAGAAACACCAACAAACAGAAGAAACAACGACAACAAAAAGAAGAAACAACACCAACAAATAAAAGAAACAACGACAACAAAAAGAAGAAACAACGCAAAAAAACAACAACAAACAAACAAAAAACTACTAAGAAACACCGCCAACAAAACGAAGAGACAACGACAACATGTAAAAATGGTGTGACAATTGCCACGGGCTTTTGATATTTTGCTATAAGTTTGTTAATTTTTTCATCACTTACTGAATTCATTTGTTTTTCCATTTTGCTCTGATACGTTCAGACCCAAAAGTGACTGTGCTAAAAATTCTCACGAGTTTATAAACGTCACACACACCAAAAAATATTTCATGACTAAAACACATCTGCATCTGCCTCATGTTTAAAAGCTTGTCAAAAACACTCTAAGCCTGAGGTAAAACTTTGCATCTACACAGACACAATGAGTCTATCCATTCCTGTAACATCTGCTTTGGTAATGCCGAGCCAATAATCTTTGGTTTTGCCTCTTTTTTTTAAAAATTCTTTATGAGACAATATGACACTGACTCCAACTAACCTTCCAAGTTCAAAGAGTACCGAGTCTTCAACATAGTCATTGTGGTACGGGCAACATGTAGGTTGATGGTCAATAAATCGTGTCTCCGCACTTAAAAATAGCCTCTTACTGCTGACAATGGCACGTGGCGGTGAACAAAAGACCGCGGCTCGCGTCGGCGCTGACAATGGGATAGCGCCTGGACGGGGGAACAAAAGCATGGTCTTTGTTGAATACTAGACACTTCCCTGTCACACTACTGGCACATCACTACACCCGTTTTATTTTTATTTTCTTACCCAATCAAACAAGTCAGTGACCACAGCACTCCTACACTAATTTCGCTCTCTGTAATCCACTATCATTAATTAAACAAACAAACAAAATCCTACACAAAGAGAGATCATTAAAAGAGGGGGAAGGAGGGAAGAGAGAGAGAGAGGGGGGTTGGGGGGGGGGTAAAAGGTCAAATACGGTCACATAAACGACTCTCCAACCACAGGTACCCCACATCCCTTCTTATTTTATACTTTTTAAAAAATTAACCCTCTCTCACACTACTAAACCACAGGCACCTGAACACCATCGATTTTTTCGCGAGGTTATCCCCCTCCCCTTGGGGGTCAATTTTGACCTAATATACTACTATTGTCATTCTGACAAGACCTCCACGAATATAGATCATTATCACCCACAGAGAGACATTCGTTCATTTACTGACAAGTCTGTCTACCACATCTGTTTACTCTTATCAATTAACTCTACTTCCCCGATGTTTTCTATGTAACAGACTGCAATATATATATATATATATACCAATATTTTATCGCTAACAAGAAACCTGTAAAAGTCTATTATTTCTCTACTAAATCTAACAAAATCATCTAAAGATCTTGCGATTTAATCCTCCCCTTAAATCCCCCTACATACACATACATGCACACAAGAAAGCATACGCACATGTATGCACATACCTACATACAAGCATAACTAAAATAACAATACTGTCACACAAGGTAACAATCTGCATAAATTCTGATTCGTTGACCAACTGCACATTTAATGGATCACTGACCACGACAAAATTGAAATGGTCACTGCAATGGCAGAGATGTATGAATCAAAGGTAATGCGACTGTAAATTTATGTTAGATGGGGATGCTGTGATATTGTCCAGTGGTTTTCCCACACTGTAAATCCAGCAAAATCGATTCTGAAGATTGTTTGAAATGATCAGAAAACAAAACCGCCTCCCTACCCCATACCCATGCGTGCAGTGTGGCCTAAAGCCAATACACAATTTGTTCGACACTGTCTGAGTTCTGATTACTCACAGCTCTTGGGTATCTGCTCTAAAGATGCTGTCAGAAACAGACGAGGAGAAATACCCTTGCACAGACGTAACTGACTGGAGGACGGTTTACTTTAATAAAACGAGCTGATTTATATATGTATGTTAAATGTACATTCAACAGCTGGTGCAGTCATAAACCTAAATCTAGTCAATGACATGGTTAAACCTCACACTCACAGTGACAATCTGATAAGACCAAAGATTACAGTGACATTCTGAATCACACATTCTTCTTTTCACAACTGCAGCCAAAATCTCCTCCCTTCCCTCTTCCTATGAACAATTTCATCATGAAACCATGTGTATCCAAAAAGCAAACAAACAAACAAAACAAAACAGAAACAAAACTTTCATTTAACCACCTTCCTCATTAAAGTCGAGATGAAATATTCAAAACATGAAAATTTAATTTTCCCAAGTCTGCTGTTCTTTATGATGAATAATTTTACAAATTGAAAGGGAGAGGTGGGAATGGGGAAAACAAAAGCCCAACCCCAAGCTATAGCTGAAGATGAAGAGACAAATCCCGAAACACAGACACACACACAAAGCAAAACAAAAACAAAAAACATGCTTATGTCAAGTTCTATTGTTTTCCCTGCTTTCATTAAAAATGAATAAAGAAATAAAGAAATAAACTGAAGAACACACACACAAATAAAAACCAAAAACAAGGACAGAAACTGATTCAAATCTGCTTACCGCAACTGTGTGTGTATGCACGTATACATACAAGATGCAAGTTCATGCATGCATGTGTGATGTACATGTGTGTGTGAGAGAAAGAGAGAGAGAGAGACAGACAGAGTGAGAGAAAGAGAGAGAGTGCATATATATATATATATATATATATAATATATATATATATATATATATGTGTGGTGTGTGTGTGTGTGTGTGTGTGTGTGTGTGTGTGTGTGTGTGTGTGTGTTTGTGTGTG
Organism: Monoplex corrugatus; assembly: GCA_030674185.1. Taxonomy (NCBI): domain Eukaryota; kingdom Metazoa; phylum Mollusca; class Gastropoda; order Littorinimorpha; family Ranellidae; genus Monoplex; species Monoplex corrugatus. The sequence goes on along the minus strand of JAPXFY010000500.1, from coordinate 52,159 downwards.
TGTGTGTGTGGTGGTGGTGGTCTTTGATTTAATGTCTATTCACTAAAGTGATTTTAGACAACAACAAAAAAAAAAAGGGGGGGAGGGGGCGGAGTGATAGAGGAGGAGTGAAGAAGATATTTGAAAATTGTCAATTTTGAATTTGAGAAGAGATGATCCAGAAAACAACTGTTTTGAAGAGGGGAAGGTAAAACTAACAAATAATGTTACCATAATTATCGATTTAAACAAACAAACTGACAAACAAAATTAGCAAATATCCGGAAGAAATGAATAAAAAGTAAAACTAATAATTGACTAACCACAACAATGAACAAGTCAAATAACATTTTAAAGGTAATTCGCTATAGGACTTTTTGACAGGCTAACAAAAAATTCATACAGTAATGATGATGAGGCAAATATGTCAGAAACTGTACTCACAGATAGTGTTGGAATATGTCGTTTTACCCTAACGCAAGAAAGAATATGACTATGTGTTATCTTCTTTCCACACAGACACACTATGTTATTGGTATATTTTGTTTTGAATGCATCAAGTTTCCATCTGTACATAAGGGACTGTATAGTTCTGCTGGCATGAAGCTGCTTAAGTATTTTGCTAACTTCAAAGTTCATGTGACATTTATCATACTTTTTCTGTTTTAATTGGAACTGCTTCCAGACGTAGTTGTCCACTAAAGTGTAATTCTCGTGCAACGAGAGAGAAAGCTGGATATTGTTTGAATCTGGTGAGTTATTAGCTCCCCGTTTGGCAGCCCTGTCAACTTTATTATTATAACTAAAAGAACTATGAGAAGGTATCCAGCAGAAAGTAATATCAGTGCCTCTTAAAGATAAATTATGAATCAAGTGACTTATTTCCAGAATCATTTCTGATCTTGTTTGTAATTTTGATAATTCAAGAGCCTGAAGTACTGATTTTGAATCAACGCAAAGAAGTATCTGAAAAATTGTCCTAGGAAGACTTATCAGAAAGTTTAAAGCCATTAATATTGCAAAGAGTTCAGCTGTAAAGATAGATTTATCAAGTCCTATGTAGAAAGATTTTTCAATTTTGAGAGCAGGTATTAAAAACGCTGAGCCTGCTTTTCTTTCAATTACTGACCCATCAGTGTAAATTTTCAAATGATCAGAATATACGTCGTTTATATGACATTTAACCTGACTTGCCAGTAAGTTTATATTGTCTCCTTTTTTTAAATTAGTGTGGTGTACGTCAAATCGTGCTCTTTGGAGTTCCCAACTGGGTACTGGCGAAAAGGAAGGTCGTATAGATACAGGATCTACGTCTAGATCAATTCCTGAGCCTTTCATGACGTCAGATGTGTATGTTGCAAGTGTGACCTGTGAAGATATTGATTTAGCTCGTTTTGGAAAGTCGGTATCTGATCTCAGTTTAATTTCTGTTTCTGAGATGTTTTCTACGGTAGTGTTTCTTAACAAAACTTTAGTAGAAGCGACTTTCCTTTGCTCATCAAGTGGCAACAGTTTGATTTCATTATATGTCCGAAGACAGGAAGCATGCATTGGAAGACCCAGTGCAAGTTTGAAACCTTTGCAATCTATGCTCTGCAGTTTTTTTAGTAAGTGTTTCGGTGCACTGAAGAAGATTTCTTGAGCATAGGTTAATTTAGATCTAACAAGCGATTTACAAAGATGAACAAGTGTTGATGAATCTTGACCCCATGTCTGTTTGCGAACTATTTTTTATGAAATTTAAACTTTTTTGAGCTTTGGTAAATAAGTATTCAATATGCTGATTCCAAGATAATTTTGCTGTAAGGAAAACTCCTAAGAATTTAATCGACTCGTTAAACTGAAGAAGAGTATCTCCCAGTTTGAAAGTGGGAATATTTACTGGGTTAGCTCCATTATTAAATAAAACTATTTTTGTTTTTTCCAGGGATAGATGTAACCCATTTTCTACCATGTATCGCGCTATTTTATCAAGTTCTAATTGGTAGTATTTGCGTGTATAATTGATACAGCGCAAAGGAGTTTTCTTTTTCATATTTACCTGCATCCACATGCATAAATCGTCAGCATATTGAGCTAAAACTACATGCTTAGATACTTTACTGGGTAAGTCATGCATTAATATCATGAAAAGAAGGGGAGCTATAACGGATCCCTGAGGGATACCCATTTGAAGAATTCGTTTCGTGGAATATACATTTTCAATCCTCGTTTGAAATACTCTGTTTTCTAAGAAACACTTAACATAGCCAAAAATGTGACCTGTCAGCCCAATACTTTTAAATTTGAATAACAATCGGGAGTGCCACACTTGATCGTATGCTTTCGTTATATCAAAAAATGTAGCTAAAACACATTGACGTCTTGCAAATTGTTGTTTTATATTAGTAGTTAGCTTTGTTAGGATCTCTACTGGTGACCTGCCTTTTCGAAATCCTGCCTGATTTACTGGTATTATTTTATTCTTTTCACAATAGTGCATCAGTCTCTTTAAGATTATTTTCTCCATTAGTTTACATACATGTGATGTTAATGCAATTGGCCTGTAGTTTTTCAAATCGGTATTACATTTACCTGGTTTTAATACAGGAACCACTATTGTTTCTTTCCAGTTGTTAGGCATTATCCCACTATTCCAGCATTTTTGAAATATGTCATGTAGCAAGATTATAAAATTTTCTGGTAAATTTTTCAGCATCTCATTGGAAATTGCATCTAGTCCAACTGACGTTTTTTTACTTGGAAGGGACTGAATGGCATCTTTTAATTCTTGAAGTGTGAGTGATGCATTTATGTAGTGAGTATTGTCAGAGGCAGGGTCCTTATATACATCTTTCTTTTCATCTCGTTCCCTATAATTTCTATCAGAGACAGGGAGTCCTTCTACACGACAGGCCTCAGCAAACACGTCTGCAAAAGCTTCTGCTTTTTCCAATGAGCTAGGAATAGGGTTATTTTCTAGCTTTACTGGAATTGATGGCAACTTAATCCCGTTTTTCATTAATTTTAGTTTTTCCCAAATCTTTATCGTGTCTTTGTGGTTATTTACTTCACATTTACAAAAAGATGTCCAGTGTTGTTCTTTGGCTTGCTCTATGATTCTGTTACACTTAATGTTGGCACTTTTCATCGCTGTATGATTTTCAGGTGACCTGTTTGCTAAATAAATTTTGTATTTTTCTTTCTTTTCGTTCACTGCCTTTTGACAGTCCTCATTCCACCAGACATTTCCATGATGTTTTCCTATTTTTGACACTGTCAGTTTTGGAATTGAAATGTGAGCAGCCCTTAAGAGTGAGTTACAGAAAACTTCGTACGTTTCGTTTATGTTCATTGCTTCAGATAGATCTGTTCTTGTCTTTTCAAGGATTGCCTTAAAACTGATCCAGTCAGCGTTTTTATAATTAAACTTGGGTAAACTATCTTGTGGTATGGCGTCTATTTCTGTAGTATGGTTTAGGGTAAGACGTATGGGGATGTGATCTGATCCCAACAAGTCATCCTCTGTTTGCCATGTGGCGTTTGGGGCTAGGGATGGTGAGATTAAAGTAAGGTCGATAGCTGTGGGTCTGTGGGTTGGTATATCGGGGATCCGGGTAACGTGTCCGTTGTTAATACTACGTTTATACGAAGGCAACTTACTAGGCAACTCGGGCCCCAGCCAGTTGCCTTGTGATCTATTAATAGCAGGCAACTGGTTTAGTTGCCGTCAGTGTAAACGGTACGGGCAACTACCATACAACAGCTACGCTCCGCCCCCTGTTTGCGTCACTGGCGCTGTGTGTGTGGCCCGCACAGCGAGCGAGCGGGACACGCCGTGAAGCGTGCCACGTCTGCCACGCTGGCCTTGGCTTTGGCGCCAATTCGTATAGGTTGCCTCACGAGGCAACAGATACAACTGTGTGTGAACGCTCTGCCAACCGCAGGCAACCGCAAAACAGTTGCCTTGCACCTCGAAGTTTTCGGTTTGATCTATCAACTATTTGGACATGACAACTGCCGAGTCAACTGGAATCGGGAAAATCCAAAAAGGTGACAACTGCAGACAACTGCAGACAACTGCCAAACCTGCCAACTGCCGTTGTTGCCTAGTTAGTTGCCTTCGTGTAAACGAAGCATTAGTAAATATAAATTGGAATCTACAATATTTTCAATCAACCTGTTGCTTGTTATGTTTGTACAATACTTTTCCCAAAATGGGGCATGTGCATTAAAATCACCTCCAATTATCCACTTGTCGTCCTGATCTTGAAAGTGTTTTAACCATTCAGTGTTCACAGAGTCTGGGCCTCTTGGTAAGTATACAGAGGCCATATTCACAACTAACGATGAGGAAAATTTTATAATGATTGCACATGATGAAATAAATGCGGTAGATTTAGGTACTGGCGATGATCGTTCACAATAGTTCAGTCCTTCACGAATGTATATAGCTGTTTGTATACGGCCACCGTCATTTACAGAGTCACATATTGGTGGATAATAAAAACCGGATATTTTAGGTAATTTGGTTTTGATGGTATTCAGCGATTGTAGGAGCATGACATGGACGTTTTTAGAAGAGAGATAGTTACTCAAATATGAGATGTTTTTAACAATGGAACGTGCGTTCCACTGAAAAATGTTGATATCACTTACTACACACGTCTTCATGAGGAACGGTTGAATAACTTTAGAACAATATGGTAAGTTTATATAGATTTCATTTAACTTTGAATTAAAAGGTACAAATAGGATAAAAAATGAAGTATGTGAACAAGAAAATAATTAAGTAAAACAATATAGCTGAGAACTGAACGAAGAGAAACTGAATCTGGGCTGAATCTAAAATGACCAAGGAGAGAAGAAAAACGGAGATTGAAAGCCGGGTCTTTGTTGATGTCGTTGTCGGTTTGATCTCCTCCTCGGTTTTTCCCAGAAAAGCTGATGGATTTGCCTCCCTAAGTTTCTGGCCAGAACGCTCGCCCCTCTGATGGTTGGATGGACGTCGTCCTGGCTGACTTGAGTGTGACTGATAGTTTGAAGATTGTCATTGTTGACGTATTCGACACTCGCTGCTTTAAGAAGTCGCACTTTTGTTAGGGCATTTAGGAGCTCTCTTTTAGCGTTTAGGTGTTTGTCCCTCACAGGAGCTACCTGACTTAAAACTACCCTGGCTTTTGGAAATTGGGTGTTGATAGTTTTCACACAGGTGTCAAGAGTTGTGCTACATTCAGTGGGCTCCTTTGTTTTTAAATCTGTGATCCCCACATGTAAAACTACACAGTCAGGTTCAGGTGTCAGCTCTTCTTTTGATTTTTCAATTGCAATCTTACAGTCCTCGATGGTATGGATCTTTCTCGTGGCCACCTGAAAACCGTATGAAGAGCCCAGTCTTTTTCCATCCACCTTATTGAGGACTGAGTCGTGAACGATAAGGACACGGGGAAGAACATTTGATTGTGGTCTGGAACGTGTTGACGATAGCGCAGTTTTGACGTCACGGTTAGGTTTTGTGGAGACGTCTGGTCTATGTTTGACGACATTTCTCCTGCCATTTTGTGTCCTCGCCCGATCTTCCAGTTTGGGGGGTTGAGCTGCGCATTCCGCGTAGGTGGAGAATTTGTCCATCGGTGACATGGTGGTGAAGTCACCGTGGACTGCGGAATCCGTCTGGCACGCAACGGTGGTCGTAAGTTTGGTGCACTTATTGACGTCGCGCAGCTCTTTTAACGTTGTATTGTTTTCCAATAAAAGTTTTCTGTCTGAATGTAGCATGGTTGTGAGAATGTGGATTTGTTTAGACATTTCTTGAATGGTGTTGTTTAAAATGTCTATCTCCCTTACCGCCTCTTGACAGCGGCAGCCACATGATGATCTTGATTGTAGCTGTGTGATGTGTGGCTGACTCCTGGATGGTGAAAGGGTGCGACCGGAGGTCTGTTCTTTTTGATGTTCTTCGAGTTCTGGGGTCTCTGAAGGTGGTGATGTCTCTGCCCTGGTGTTGTCTGTCCCACGGGTGGTTTTCTTTACTTTTTCTTTGATGACACAACGTTTGGACCGTGTCATTTTCAGACTAGACGATTCCTCTCTGAAAACGTTCTGTTAGAAAGCCGCCATCTTGGCGTGTGTGTGTGTGTGTGTGTGTGTGTGTGTGTGTGTGTGTGTGTGCGTGCATGGATTTTCTGCTAAAAGTCATTCAATAACTTAAACACCCACTTTAACCCTTTGACTCCTGTACCCTGTCCACCAGCATCTTGCACTATCAACCATGCTGGCAAATCAAAAACTTAACCCTTTCACTCCCTCACCCTGCAGGAAGCTGGTGGTAGGGCGAGGGAGTCAAACAGTTAAGTCTTTCAGTCAGTGGAAAGGATGCAGGCATCAAAGGGTTAATAGTATAATACCCTAATCAAGAACTATCAACATGCACTGTCCACTATTTTTTTCATCATATTTTCATACACGATCTTGATTCGGTTTGAGACAATTCTGTGATCAAGTACTCATAACATCCATTACTTTAAATTTAATGCTACTAGAAATTACATCACTCGAGTCAACATTTTTTGTCAATTTATTCGTGACCTCCAAAACATACAAGGACTATGAAAACTGGTCATTCTGATCCAGTTAAAAAATCTGAAATTTATGAAAAATAACAATAATAATAATAATGATATTAATAATAATACATAAATAAATAAACAAATAAATAAAAAGTCATTTTACACTGAAACCTTTTCAAAGTAATTTTACACTTAAATCTCTTAAATGTTGTTTTACACTTAAGTTAGATCTCTAAAAAGTGATTTAGACACTTAAACTTATACACATGCATAAATCTCTAAAATGTCATTTTACATTTCAATCTCTAAAAAAATCATTTTACACTTAAATTTCTAAATTGTCATTTTACACTAAAATCTCTAAAAAGCTATTTTACACTTAATTAAATCTCTAAAAGATAATTTTACACACATATCTCTAAAATGTCTTTTTTTTTTCTTTTTTTTTTTACTTAAATATATAAAAAAAAAAAAGATAAAATGGCATTTTACACTTAAATCTCTAAAAAGACATTTTACGCCTATATCTCTAAAATGTCATTTTACACTTACGTCTCTAAAAAGTCATTTTAATCGTAAATCTCTGAAAAAAAATCATTTTACACCTAAATCTCTAAAAAGTCATTTTACTCTTAAATCTCTAAAATGTCATTTTACTCTTACTTTACTTTTTACTTTTTCCTTCCGCTTGTACCAGTGAGCGTCGCGGGGAGATACAGTCGTCTGTCAGCAGCAAGGCGGGTGGCCTGGAGAAGGGACATCTTGTGAGCTCTGAGGGTGTCTGCCACGGAGTCGCTCCATCATCGTCTTGGTCTTCCTCTGGCTCTCCAGTCAGAGTATCTGGTGTTGTATGCCCGAAGAGCTGGATGGTTTAGGGGCATACGTGTGAAGTGTCCGAACCACTTGATCCTCATATGTTCGATGTGTTGTAGGATTGGTGTTGCTCCTACCATGTCTCGTATTACCTCATTTCTGATCTTGTCCCGTCTTGTCTTGTTTACTGCTTTCCTCAGGCATTTCATTTCACAGGTGACCAGTTTTCTCTCGAGGACTTTAGTTAGGGACTATGTCTGGCACTGGTATATCAGCGTTGGTAGAAAAATGGCGTTGATGAGTTTCGCCTTAGTGCTGGTGGGAATGCTGGGGTGTTTCAGGAGAGGGGCAAGTTGGTAGCTGACTGCGTTGGCTTTCTGGCATCTGGTCTCGATTTCTCTGTCTAGTTTGCCATTTTCAGTGAAGATGCTGCCCAGGTATTTAAATTCACTGGCTTGCTTCAACTGGGTTCCGTTGATGTTGATGTCCAGTTTGTTTGGTCTCTTACTGACAGTCATGACCTCGGTCTTGCTGACGCTGATCTTCATGCCGTATGTCTCGCAGCTTTCATTGAGCTGGTCTGTGTGCTCCTGTAGCTGTATCTTGTCATTGTTCACCATTGCCTGGTCGTCCGCAAACATGAGTTCATTGAGTGCCTCAGGGTCTGGGGCCAGGGAAGTTTTTAGTCCCGTTTTTATTATCCATTGTTTGGTGTCTGTGATCTGTCTGTGACCGTGCGTTCACGCTTGACAAAGGCTAGTTGGCCGAAAATTTGCGCTTGTTTTGTTTTGTCTCGTTGGATACGCGCTTACATTGGTTTTCTTGTTCTTCTGGTTTGTGTTTGCTTGGGCGCGGGCAGTCAAACTTGTTTTGGATCTCAAAACCTTCATATTCAAATTGAGCATTCTAACTCTCAAAGAACAGTTATACTAGCATATGACGCACACAGCTCTCGTTTTATTTTTATTATCATCAGAATTTATATCTTATACTCTAATTTTTTCTCAGGTATCTCTGCAAATTAGAATAATTTGCTTTAGTATCATCATGAACCTAGTTATCTCCCATTAGGTTTCACTTCATGACGCGAAAATACCAAAGGAGCAGAAGAAGAAAAAGAAGGTTAGGAAGGGACAGGGGGCTGTGAAGGGATGGTACTTTAGAATTATTATAACCTATCTGAGCACTGAGGCCATTACTCGAAAATACTGATATGCTCACCAACCAAACAAGCAAAATCCCAAACAAAACAATCCTAACAGCTTGTGATCCCGAGCACGCCTCTATTAGACAATTCGAATCCAGCCTTCCCACAAAAACATCACTTACAAATACTCAGCTCAAACCGAAAACAAATGAACAAACAAAAACCACAAAGTGACAGCCCAGCTTCACACAACCAGTTTCTAAACAACGTTTTATCTATTGCTATTTACCCACGACAATGACCGGGATAACTGGTCACACCTAGTAATACAGTAGGTATGACAAGAAACCTACAACTGTCTCTGGTGTCTGCTTATAATTTCGCGGGATAGACTGGAACTCTGCGATGTTTGTCATTAGTCAGTGTGAAATAAGCCAAACTATTTATAACCAGAATTGTCAGATACTCTGGAATTTTTACAGTGTTTGCCAGTAATTGCATGCGAAACTCCAAAGTGTATACTGTCAGTACTGTCAAGTGAAGTGGTACTCGAAAACCAAATTTGGTGAAACAGGTATATTTGTCATTCTGACACAAAAACCAATACTTCATGACAAATTTCTTGCTTTTATCTACCACTATAACTACTGTGTTTTGAGAGTTGTGTTTAACTGAGTTATTAAATTTAAAAACTCGCTATAATGAAATTCTTTTTAGTTGTATTTCTTATACTACTGTGTTACCTATCTCATCATTCACATTGTGAGTTGACCTACAAATACAGCTACCTTTTGTCTTGATCTATTACTGTGTTTGACACTTTAAATCCGTGCATTCTCTTACTGTCAGTTTCTTGAGGTATATTCATTGTCCTTACTTTTTTTTATTTTTATCTCATATTGTATTTCAATTTAAACATTTACTGATTTTTACCTTCAAACTGTTCAATGACTTAACATTATGTCACAATCAGTGGTCTGTTGGCCAGAAAAAGAAGGTCCTTGGCATTGAACGCTTGAATACTAACATCATTTTAAACAAAATGACCGATGTGACCTCAACAGGCCTACTTCACAAATCTAGAAACTGAACCATACGACTTGTGTGATTTCACAGAATCAAGACCATGAAGTGCTGTAGTAGAAATTGACATTAATATCATCATCATCATCAAGTGCCTTGCCACATAGCGTTGGCGATCATGTCATTCCATCTGTTTCTATCTCTTTTTGCCTCAAGCACCCACTCCACCCTCTTTGTCTTTAGCCACTCTGCAAGTCTGTCCAATATCTTCTCCCTGGGTCTACCTGGTGCTCTCTTTCCTCCAGCTTTCCTGTTGTGACCAGGTGCTCCAATTCCCCTTTCCTCGTAAAATGGCCTATGAATGTTGCCTGTCTTTTCCTAATCTTCTTATGAATGATCTTCTTCTGTCTGCCTCCATCATTTTGCTGGTCCATGGAACTCTCAACATTCTTCTTAGAAACCACATCTCGGCTGCCTCAATCTTGTTCTGGCTTTGCTTGCTGACTGTCCACACCTCACAACCGTATAACATTATCGGTTTTACATAATATCCAAGAACTCTCTTCCTGATGTTAATTGATAGGCATTTGTTGGTAAGAATGCTTTTCATCTTCTTGAATGCTGTTTTGGCTTGGCCGATTCTGCTGGCTATTTCTGATGTGCATCTGCCATCTGGTGAAATGATCGTTCCCAGGTATTTAAACTGAATCAGTCTGTCTCAAGGTTGTGCCGTTTGCTGTTATTTTGCATGAGGGGATTTCATGTTTTTTACTGATCACCATGACTTCAGTCTTCCTGCTGTTTAGTTCCAACCCCTCACTTTTGCTTTCTATTTCTAGTATATTCACAAGGTTTTGTAGGTCCCTTTCATTTTCTGCAATTAGCACGGTGTCATCTGCGTATCAAATGTTGTTTTTCATCCAACCTTTAATCCAGGGTCTTCCTCTAGGTTTCTCATGATGTTTTCGCTGTAAAGTGAAAACAGATCTGCTGACAAAACATTAATATGCCTGGCTAAAAATGACAGCTACAAATCCTACAGGTATTGTCATTCATATCAACGAAACAATAATTCCAAAGACACAATAACTTGAAAAGATTAAAACATGTGAGTGGACAGAGAAAATGTCTTCCGATAGAAAAGAAAAAAATCCAACTACGCATTACAAGTAGACCAGCATGTGTAACTCCAACATGATCAAAAATACTTCTTGATTACATTTATACGACAGGAAAAAAAACAAAACAAAACAAAAAACCATCGAAGAACTATTTCCCTGTACCGACAACTGGTTAAAAGAAGAAAATAAGTGGGTAAAGTTTATAAGAATCCTCCAAACTGGTCGTGAACGGGTCAAACAGTTTGAAAGGTCTTTTTGTACGAATCAGAAAAACACAAAAATAAAATCAGAACACATATTCATTACGAAAGAAGTCTTTTTCTTACTGACCTCATAAACTTTCCTCTTACATACATCTGCAATAATACAAATCCAGAAAAAGCTCCTGATTGTGGGTTATACAATATAAGAGAATGTATGATAAACATGGGCCATCACAGATCACACAGAGTAAAGCGCTCATCACAAACTAAACTTTGTGGTATTATAAAGAATAATATCACTCATCGCAAACTAAACTTTCTGGTAATAATAAAGGATAACATCACTCACCACAAACTAAACTTTGTGGTATTAATGAGTATAGCATCACTCATCACAAACTAGACTTTCTAGTAGTAATAAAGGATAACATCACTCATCATAAACTGAACATTTTGGTAGCAAGAAGGTTAACTTCTCTATAACGTGCAACCAATGAAGTAATGATGTGAAGACCTATCTGTTCTAGACATAATAACAAACCATTCTGGAAAGCTATTAAACAAATAACAAGCATAACTCTTTTATCACAATCTACATAACATGTAAACACTATTTCATCAGACGATATCAATAAACATTTGGCACAGTAACAAACAAAACTATCACCAAAAACCATGCAAACGTAAAACAACATGACAAACACCCCCCCCCACCCCCCACCCACCCCAAAAATAATAAAATAAATAAAAAAGAAAGAAAAAAAAGAAAAGGAAACATTTTGTGGCTAAAAACGCTAATCAAAAAGCCCTTGCAATACCACCAGTGACGGGTAACTGATGCATAGGCTACAAAAGTGACAACACCCAATGCCACTTCACGCAAACGACAGGCGATTCTGTCGTTAGTAAGGGACTTAGTAGACATACAGTATCTGCATTAAGTTGGACCAAAACAGGCACCAGAACTCCATCGAAATGACCCAGCAGCAGTGTAGTGTCTCCACCGTGCATAGCTGAATGGCTGCTTGACATCTCTAGCTCCTTTGGGTTTTTTGGTACTGATATTCTAAAAGAAAAAATATTGTTATGGACAATAATGTATCATTGCTGTGATGATGATGATCTTGATGATAATGACGATAGTAGTAGTAGCATTATTAGTAATTATCATCGTCGTCATCGTCATCATCATCATCATTATTATTATGTATATGCATGTGTATATGTACATGTATATGTATATGAAGTAGAGGACACAGACATAAGAATATAGATTCATAGTAAAAACACAGCGACATTGTGCATGCAGTAGGGGGACAACAAACACCGTTGAACAGATCTAATATAAAAAAAAAGTAAAAAGAAAAACCGTAAAAAAGACACAGACACCGGAGAAAAGATCTACAGTCGAAGGAAAAGCGATATTCTCTGTGCAGTAGGCTATAGGGCACGCACAGATGATGCAGGATAGATCTGTAATAAAACGTACGGTGATAATGTTCGTGCAACAAAGAATAAGTCCAGAAGCTGCAGAATAAATATGTGGTAAAAATACAGCCATATATATATATATATATATATATTATATATATATATATATATATATATATATATATATATATATATATATATATAACAAGCATAACTCCTTTATCACAATCTACATAACATGTAAACACTATTTCATCAGACGATATCAATAAACATTTGGCACAGTAACAAACAAAACTATCACCAAAAACCATGCAAACGTAAAACAACATGACAAACACCCCCCACCCACCCACATATGTGTGTGAGTGTGTGTGTGTATAAATGAAGCTGTATGTATACATGTGTGTGTGTGTATATATATATATATATATATATATTGTATACAGGGGGGGTGCAAAAATCAGTATACAGTTATGAAAAAAGAAAACACATGCAATAGCCTACTCATTGCATATATTATACAAACCAATGAATATTGCATATACTTGTAATAACAAGTACAGCCTTAATCCTTCGGGTACAGGCCGCAATGCCACGGGGCCATAATGCCACGGGGCCGCAATGCCACGGGGCCATACTGCCACGGGGCCGCAATGCCACGGGGCCGCAATGCCACAGATCCTATATGCTACATCAGAGCTACGGCTCTGGGTCTCAGTGTTTCTTGATCTATATCTAAACAACATCGCTCTTTTTCTTCTAAAGCCATAGAAAATTCCTTCTGTAGTGGGGCGCTGCGGACTGAAATTAAAGGCCCCTCTTGTTCTTCAAACTATAGGAAGTCTCTAGTTTGCTGTGGGGTAGTTACGCTTGCAGTTCTTTCCTGACAGATTTTTTTTCCTCGCCGGACTCGCCTTGTTTCTCTCGGAACACATCCATTCCGGGCTGACTGTTCGGTCTGATTGTTCGGTCAAGTATTGGGTACAACCTACATTTGGACAAACGTGAACGTGTGGTTCAGCAGGGTCTCTACGGTAAAATAAAATGTAACTGTGTAATTGGCGATTTACTAAAACAATAATAATGAAATAAAATTTAATAATGGCGCTGTTTTCCTTTAAAGTAATAATTAACAATGTACAACTAACTAAAAAGATTATTCATGTATGCAAGTTGCATCCAGATATGTATAAACTCTGTCTCTCTTTCTCTCTCTCGGTAAATAACAGAACAGGTGTCCAGGTCAGGTGAACAGCAGAGGACCACGATGCAATCTCAGCGGTGGACGAGGTAGCTGACTGCCTCCCAGTACTCGTCCAGTGTGCGACCTCCTGCACATACACACAAGAGAGGTGTGTGTGGTGTGTGTGTGTGTGTGTGTATGTGTGTGTATGTGTGTGTGTGTGTGTGTGAGAGAGAGAGAGAGAGAGAGAGAGAGAGAGAGAGAGAGAATGAATGAATGGAAGTGTTTTGGCCATAGGCACATGACACAATAAAATTGAAACACTTTTTTTCTTCAGTCATTCTTGTTATATACTGGCATGTGAGGAAACTTGAAGCACCGGGATAGCGCATTTATGGTTTACAACAATTATTACCTTTACATGTCTACGAACACTTGATTTCGTTTAACAAATCATGTACAGAACTGTAATAGCATTTTGGGAGCGATGGAAGCGGGGGAGGGGGGAGGTAGTTGGAATAGCCCGGTGAAAATGTCGCTCGAAAGGCAAAAAGCACGTTATGACATGCTTGTCTGGGCAGAAGTTCGGGTGAATTTATAATGGTCTTACCAGCGTTGTACTCCTCCTTCAGCGTTGTCAGCCGTGCCTCGAGGACTCGCCACTTACGGCGGCGCCTGGGTGCCGGTTGACCCCTCCTGGCAGCCTCAAAGGTGTTCTCGGTGACAGACTGATGGTCTTTCAGCACGCGAATGAACATCCATAAGTTTGGCCTCCAGACACGTACAGCACCTCCAAAGGCTTTGTGGAATGCTGGTGAAAAGGGAAAGAAGACAGGACAGCTATAAATAAACAAAACTATCCATCAAACAAACATAATTTTGTAATTTGTAATTTTGGTGCTTTACACCCAGTCAACCACTATGGGTCATCTCAGGGTGGTGCTGCTTGACAAGTTAATGTGCTGCCACACTGGGATAGAAGTCGCAACACAGGCTTAAATCCCACCCAGTCACATTATACTGACACCGGGCCGACCAGTCTTAGCACTGTTTCCTATAATGCCAAGGCGCCAGGCAGGACAGCTGCTAAAATGCCCATTTTAAAGTCTTTGGTTTGACCCGACCGGGGAACGAGCCTACCAGGATTCGAACCCACGATCTTCCGATCCCGAAGTGGACGCCTTACCACTTGGCTAACCGGGGCCGGTAAACAAACATAAAAAGGGGGAGGGGGGGTTATAAATGAAACTAAATAAACAAAGTAGTCTAATAAACAATTCAAAGAATACATGTAATTCAGAAACAAAATACAAATGTGATTACAGTACAAAAAATAGGCCTACATGTAACATCAACTGAGAGCAATATTTTGGTTGTTTTCAAAACACACAAACAAAATGTATATATTCTAACGGTTACTTGACATAAGCAAATGTTTTACTTACACTCAGCACTGTTGTTGGTCCGTTGATTCATGTCTCTGTCCGTGACTGACCAGGACGCTGGCGGAAAGAGAGCTTGCGGACCAAGGTAAGTGCGTCTGAAGTAGGTGATGAAGTCGCCGAGGGCAGGGTAGCGCCTGAGAAGTCTTCTGGTCCTGGCATGGTTGAGCAGGCGGTTGAAGGTCATCATCATCACTGGAGTCGGAATGTAACCAATGGCAAGAACTTTGCGAATGAACCTTTGCAGTCTGTTGTTCCTCCGATAACCAACTGCCAGTCCTAGTTCTTGGACCTTCCTGAACAGACTTTGTGTGAAATGGAAGTAGCACCCTTGCAGACGTGCGCGGGGCAGCTCTGTCTCGATGCTTGTCCAAAGCGCCCGCTCAAAATCGCACACAATCTGCGCAGGTGGTGCGTTCTTTCCCGAACAGCTGTTTTGACGCATTGGAAGACTTGGCGGTATTGCCCTATGCCCCTGCGAGTCATCAGGGCGTACACAAGGGGCACAACGTGACCCTGGAACTGTCCCAGAATAGTGAACATTTGTTTGTACGGTCTGGGACAACACCGAAAAGTGGCGTCCATGAAGAGCAATTGGCACCTTTGGAGTGTTTCAATGTTCTCGTCCGTTGCAAACACAGCTATTTCCCAATCTGCGTCCATATGCAGTAGGAACTGCTGCTGTTCCCAAGTCTCCCCCCAAGCACCGTTGATGTTGATGTCACGGACGGTCCTCGGAACTGGCGGCATTTCCGTGGCCCTGGCACGTCTCATGGTTGATCGCACCAAGTCAAAGGTTGTCCCCTCTCTGTCACCCCTCCTTGACCGCCAACGCGCATTTCTTCGTCGAATACGCGCTTGAATGGCCTGGTTGGGTCTTCTTTGGCAGCATCAGCCAATCGGCGCCTGATCTCACTGCGCCGCACAGCATCGTCATCAGGCCCATGGTCATGCTGCGGGATCCGATGATGTTGGAGGCGAATGTCTGGGTCGGCTGCTTGCAGGTCAAACGTGTTCGTTTTGATCCTAACTTGGCAAATCCTGCGCCTCGCGCATTGCCAAGTTATTGTTTGGTTTCTAGCGACTTGCTTGTGGTACTTGTATCCATCCACTAGCAGAACCTTGCCTCCTCGATCACCGGGAATGATGTGGCACTCCATGACTTTGCAAGTAGCCCTATAGGCTTAGCAATCTTACAGGCAGAAAGAGTGCGCAGAACTTAAGGCCCGCAACCCCCCGTAACAGTTTTGGGGCTCTTTGTCTTACTTTAAATCTAGATCTGTAGATCTGTAGACTACTCTAAACAACAATGTCGCTGCAAATTTGGGTTGACCCCGTGAGAGAGAGAGAGACAGAGAGACAGACAGACAGACAGACAGACAGACAGAGAGCGAGAGACAGAGAGATTTACACTTGTCAAACACACATACACTTGTCAAACATACATACACTTGTCAAACACACATAAGACACATTATAAACACATTGTTTTAACCTGAGCTTGTGATATAGAAGGCCCGTGGCATTGCGGCCCCGTGCCATTGTGGCCCCGTGGCATTTCGGCCCCGTGCGTCATGTAGCAGGCATGTGGCATTGCGGCCCCGTGGCATTGCGGCCCTTTGTGTGGTATTAGCAGGTCAGTGGCATTGCAGCCCCGTGGCATTGCGGCCCTGTGGCATTGCGGCCCCGTGGCATTGCCGGCTGCCCCCAATCCTTCAGATACTCAAACTGCTTGCCGTCGGTATTCACACACTCCTGTAATGGAGAGCGGAATTAAGCATTACAATAATGATGTGATACTTATTGTATACCTACTTTTGCATTCCCCTGTATATATGTATATAGTATGTATACATGTATACATTTTATACAAAGTGTATATATATATATACAGCAGTGGACAGACACAACAAAAGAGACGTTCAGCTAAAAACTACAGCGATGCTTTGCGTGCAGTAGGTACAGAAACCGCAGAACAGATCTGTAGTAAAAACACAGTGATGTATTGCTAAGAAGACACAGACACCACAGAAAATATTAGCAGAAAAAAGTAAAACAATATTCTTCTTGCAGTAGAGGACATACACAAATAGCTATCGCAGGACAGATCTATAAAAAAAACGCGCATGCATGCGTGGGCGCATCCACATATAGGACAGAATTAATGCATTTGGGGTGTAGAAGTCAAACTTACATGCAACATTTTCATTTTTAATTGAATAAACCAGGTTTGAATCTGTGCAGTAAGACTAGAAAGAGATGCTTTAGGTATGTCTGACATGAGGGAGAGAGAGAGAGAGAGAGAGGAGAGAGAGAGAGGACTTTTGTCCCGTGGGTAGACGTAAACAGGTTAATGGTCATTTTACATCTAGCTCTCACTAGAGAGAGAGAGAGAGAGAGAGAGAGAGAGAGAGAGAGAGGACTTTTGTCCCGTGGGTAGACGTAAACAGGTTAATGGTCATTTTACATCTAGCTCTCACTAGAGAGAGAGAGAGAGAGAGAGGACTTTTGTCCCGTGGATAGACGTAAACAGGTTAACGGTCATTTTACATCCAGCTCTCACTAGAGAGAGAGAGAGAGAGAGAGAGAGAGAGAGATTTCTATGCAATGAATAATCTTAGGTTTAACGAAATCGAGCATTTGCCAGCGTCAAACTTGGGTCCCGTGGGAAGTCATAACCGGAAGAAATATGCAGGCTTAGCCTAGTTACCTCCCTTATAAAACCAGTCCAAACTGGTTTAAAACTGTCGTTTGGTAGGCCCAAGGAAAGTTGAAGGCGAATGTGCGGAAAGAAACCAGTTTATAAAAAACGAAGAGAAACCTTGCTCAGTAAACTTATCTTGGACTGAGAATATGTAAGCTATTCAGTTGAATCGATCTATTATAGGAATAACGTATGCATAAAATATGTGCTAATAGTAATACTAATACTAGTAATAGTCTGAAGTGATATTATTAAAGCGATTTCGTTCAAAGCAGATGTAGATCTAGATCTGGGAGTGGGACCCAGAGTTTTTTCTTTTTTTATTACACAGCCAGGTTTTGTCACATTTGAAAAGTTTTAGAAATGTAAGAATTGGAACTAAGGATACAGTTTCCCTCGAGTTGATTGATTCAACATCCATGGAACTGAGCGAAATGACAAAATTATTGAGTTTTTTTCTTTTTCATGACACGTGACCCTAATTAGGTATATCATTAGGCCTATATGAGTAGGTACCGGCAGCAGCGCTCATTCAGTGGAGGAAAATTAGCAAACGCAGCAAAATTTGCCAATATTCCACACGCTCTATTTTCTAAACTACTTGGATAATAAATAAAAAATCATACAGTGATAAAGAATGATCTTTCTGCTTTTAAATGGTGTGGTTTTTTTTATTTGTGGTTGCGACTGAAAAGGAGAGAATTAAGTTGAAAGTTGCACACTGGAAGCCCTGTCACGCCGCCGTGGTGAAGTCCGCACGTCACTGTCTGCGATCTCGAATTTCGCATCACTTGGCAAATCGCTTGGCGCGTCACGGCCACTGCATACATTAACCCAGTTTTGAGTTCTTCCAAAAGAGCAGAAGCTAATCTTTCGTTTGGACTAAGTTATAACGTGAAGTATCCAGTATAAATCAGTCAAATTTCGTGTTGAAAATTACCCAAATTTTCTCGGTAAAATTTTTCATGTAAAATCTAAAATTGAGTTATATGTTTTTGATCGTCAGAAAAGTTAAAGATTCGCGGTTTACATTTCTATGAAAATTAGCTCGATCAGTGACGTGGCCATGACGCAAGACCCGTTTAAAATAAGGACCCTGATCAGTTGATCCGAGGAAAACCCTCACACGTTTAACGACAATGGCGTCTGCTGTGCCGCGAACAAATTTGCTGTCATCTGCCATTTCGATGTAGGAAGAATAGATCTATATCGGTAAGTATTTTTGGCTGTTTCGATCATTACTTGATTAATCTGTGCTTTAGATCTGAATTTGATTAAAGAAAGGATTGTAACTTCGAAGTTTGAATCAGTGACATGATCGAACATAGCAAGGTCTTTCAGTATATCAGCGACACATTTCAAACTCTTGAATTTATTAGCCTAAATGTGCTTGTGCACATCATGTAATATCAGCATGATTTAGTCAGAAGAACTGTTGATGTTTTCTGGATCTGGATCTGGATCTAGCTGTATACGTCACTGAAACCAACTTGATTATATTGCGCAATGTGCAGTACTTAACAAAAGCATTTTATTCTTTTACCAGTTTATTAGTATCATTATCAGTTTGCCCCTCCCAGCTCTTTTGTGTGTGTGTGTGTGTGTTGTGTGTGTGTGTGTGTGTGTGTGTGTGTGTGTGTGTGTGTGTGTGTGTGTAACACAGACATGTATTTATTTGATCTACTTCAGAGTTACAAAGAACAGTGTTAATTAAATCAATCTGCAGATTAGAAATCGTGTTCATACAAGAGAGAGGAGAGATGAAAGGCTTGATTAAATCTTTATTGTTGTCTGAATGATAATAAAGTGTGTATGTGTATTTGTTAATGTAACTAGTAGCCTAATTGCATTAAAAATGAAAATGTGTGTTGTGTGTGTGTGTGTGTGTGTGTGAGAGAGAGAGAGAGAGAGAGAGAGAGAGAGAGAGAGAGAGAGAGAGAGAGAGTGAATGATGATAAGTTACAGGCCTATGCCTATATTGTATCATGTATGTGTGCATGACAATATTTGTCTACCTCCAGTCCTGTACCCCACTCTAAACCCCCATATCCACACAGAATTTCTTAATTTTTTGAGTGCGTACTGTCACATTATTGTGATTGAAAAAAATTGGGGGTGCTTGCAGCAAGTACCTGTGCAGCATGCACTTGTGTGTCATGTTAAGTATGTATAAAATACATATATTATGAAAATGCCTCTGCTCCCCCTCTCTCTCACCACACACACACACACACACACACACACACACACACACACACACACACACACACACACACACACACACACACACACAAACAAACAACCTTCTTTTTAATTAACGGTAGAGTAAAAAAGACAAAAAACATACACTTAAAATCTAAATCTTTCGTATTTTCAGTTGATAATGACTACAACACCATGAGGTCAGAGAGGAGAGGCAGGCGGAAGACCTTGACCAAATGTTCTACAACCAACAAACTTCTTCTCCAGCTTTATTAATCCTTGAGGGAAGATTGAGACAAGACATGGGAAGAGATGGCAGCCCTTACTCCGACTGTTATTATTGACATGACCTCTTTTGAGAAGAATATCAAGTCCAAAGTGCATGCAGCTGTGAGGAAAGCTTTGAGTATCGCTGAAGGGGAACGCTTATCATTTCTTGCTTTTAAGCTTGCAGATGCACTTGAAAAGAAGAATATGGGCAGCTTCCTCCTTGAGTGTATGCCACCTACAAGGCCAAGTTCTGCTGATGTGCAAGTCTCCCTCCCCTTCTCTGATCATGATTGCTTGATAGAGACAGGTTTTGTTTATTATTAACATTTTTATGTGGATTTCTATGACAGTAAGACTAGTAGAACAGTGTTACACAGCCATTTTTTTTATTTTAAAGTACAGTAGTGAAAACAAATATATATCTTGTGGTGTAAAATGAGGTAAATGAAAAAACTTTTTTTAAATGATTGTGTGCAGACTTGTCATTTGCTATTTTTTTATCGTGGACAGTGATGAAAAAACCCTGATGTAAGCCAATATACATTTTGGAACATATTAAGTATTTGTATGTATTGCTGTGAACATAGAGAATAAGTACAGAAAATTTCATGACAATCCCTTAAGTCGTTTCTGAGATATTGGTGTTTAAATGACGTTACCCCTAAACCAACCCATTTTTCCGCCATGAAAATTAGCGATTTTAGCTAGTTTGGTGCTTTATTTCTCAGGAACCAATGAATTGAACAACTCACAATAAAATATGATATATACTCTACAGAAAATAAGTTTGAAGCATATCTCTTGGTTTATGTTAGTACAGGGGCATGTTGAAAATGGACATTGTAGCAATTCCGGGATACTCAGATTTGGATTTTTGCCATGTTTGACATGTTATTACTCATTTCTCATTCCTACAGATGGTAATATTTCTGGTGGTTTTAACTGTCTGTTACACATAGATTTGAAAAATGCATTTTGACAGTTTCATGTCCATTAGAAAATGTTCTGTGAGTCTCCAATTTTTAAAAAAATCAATGCATGCATTTCTCGACACAAAATTAAATATGTAAAAAAATCATATCTCAGGAACCAATAAAGCTAGATACTTGATTTTTGTTTTGTTTTCTTTGTCTTGATATGCTCTTTCGGTGTTGTATGGTTTTAAAACTCTATTTCTGATTTGAAATTTTGGCTGCCGGTACCTAATATGAGTTATGACATAATTTTCTGTTTGAAAATAAGCATATAGGTTAAATAGTATCACTTAAAAGAGAGCGATAAAAAAGTAGTTTTACAATGGTATAAAACTATTTTCATTAGATTGACTATGACAAAAGTTAAGAATATTTGAAATGATACTTTTTGGGGGGGACATCTCGATACGTCCCAGGTTCGATGCGTCCCAGGTTTGATATGTCCCAGGTTCGATATGCCCTACACACCCCACACACCCACACCCCACACACACACCCCCGACAAACACCCACACACACACACACACCACACACCACACACACCCCGACACCACATCCACACAACAGACACCACACCTACACCACCCACACCCCTAAACCAACACACCACCCACACCAACATCCACACCACCACACACACCCAAACCCCACACCACCCATACACCCACACCACCGAACCCACACCACCCCCATACCCCCACCACCCACCCACCCACATTCACAGCACCCACCCACAAGTACACCACACCCCACACCACCCAAAACCACACACACACCACACCACAAACACCCACACCACAACTCACACACCTCCACCAACCACACCCCCACACTCACACCACAAACACCCCACCACCCACATCAACCACACCCATACCAACACCCCCATAACCATATCCCTCATCACCACCCACACCCTACCACACACATACCGACACCTCCACCACCCACACCCCTACACTCACATAACCCACACCATCCCACCCCATCCACAAGCACCCCCCCCACCAATACCCACCTCCCACACCACCCATATCCCCACCACCCACACCTCCACACCACAACACCCACACCCCACCATGCACACCCACACTACGCACACCCACACCACCACCTGCACCCCCAAACCATCCACGCCTGCACACAACCCGCACCCTATCACCCACACCATCCACTCCACACCACCCAACACACCACAACACCACACCACACCAGCCATACCCACACCACACACGCTCCCACACACCCCCACACCACCAACACCCACAACCGGAACACCCCCATACCACCCACACCCCTACACCAACATCCCCAAAACCCTCCCCCACCCCACCCACATCCCACCATCCACATCCCCACACTCACACCAACCACACCCCCATACTCACAGCATCACCCCCACACCCCAATCCCCTCCCCCACACCACCCACCACCCACACTAACCACCAGACACACCATCCACCCCACACCACCTATACCCCCACACAACCATACACCAAAATGCACACACACACACCCGCACCACCACACACCTACACCCTGAACACACCCACACCCTGACACCACCTACAACCCCGCCACCCACACCCCCAACACACTCATACCCACACAATGCAACACCCACACCACCCATACACCCACACCCCTCCCACCCATACCCCACACCACGTACACACCCAACCCCCACCTATACACCGCCACCCACACCCCAATACTCCCCGCACGTTGTTGTGTGGGGGTGGTGTGGGTGGCAGGGTGTGGGTGTTTGTGGTGTGGGAATGCTTGTGGGTGGTGGTGTGGATTCTGGGGTGTGGGTGGTGTAGGGTGAGGGTGGGGTAAGGGTGTGTTGGTATGGGGGTGTGGATGTGGGTGGTGTGTGGGGTGGGGTTGTGAGTATGTGAGGTGGGGTGTTTGGGGCATATCGAACCTGGGACATATTGAACCTGGGATGCGTCGAACCTGGGACATATCGAACCTGGGACGTGTCAAACCTTACTGACAAATTAATACAAAGATAGACGTAAAACCCGTGAGTTAGATAGGATTTCAGGATCATGCCAGCACGTAGAACTTATTATTAGGTAGGTCCAGCCACTCTTACTCTAATGGCTAACAATGTAACATGCAGCAGAACTGGAAAAAATTGCCGATTTTAAATTGCTTCAGCTCGTCTTCACGATTGGAAGATAAAAAATTAATTATGTCGACATATTAAATGAGCTTTAGGCATGAAACCTGTGTCTTTATTTATGGTGCGAAATAAGTGTGCTTTGACCCTGAGCGATCTAAATACATTGTACACATACCGAACGCAACGTTGGCGGCGACGTGCAAAGTTTCCTCACGCGGTTTTCCCGGACCGATCAACACCAGTTGTCGGAAATGCTGTCGGAACTTTTACAAACGATACGCACAGGGGTGATTAAAGGGGACAGCCTGAAGAATCGAGTGTAATAAATTTCGTCATAATTCCTTTAAATGGAAGACGGAGTGACAATGCAATTTTTTTGTAGGTCACAAGACAGATGAAAATTGCTGTAGGCTGTTTATTATGCTGATCAGTATCTAGATGTGAAATTATTGAGGACAGAGTATAACAAATATTCTTGAAGCTAATATATTTCAGGGCACTGAAACTTTATTAATTAGTCGATACTGATGACGAAGACAAATTTGTACGATATGTTGTGTCTCTTGTTGCATTTTGTATTTTGTTGAAAAAAAAGAGAGAATCCTGAATGAATATCTGCTTAAACCAAATCTTTTCCCTCAGGGTACAATGGTTGGCGCCGCCATAACTTTTCAGCCTCTTTGCAAGGCCTTCTCAGCATTTCTCGTCATCTGGGGGTCTGTTTTTGGGATAGTCTAGTTTTGATTTTATCGTGATAAATGATTTGTGCATACTCTAGTTGTGATTTTATTGTGATGAATGATTTGTGCTCGGTCATTATCGCGTTCTTGTTTAACTGAGACAAGGATTACACCGGATAACGATAAGAAAACTGCGCTTCAGAATAAATAAAAAGCTTGACTACAATAACTCCTTTTTGACAGCTGTGTGAATACAAAGCAAGGACCACTGGTCACACAATCTGGCTTGTGAGAACATCTACTGTTGGCGTCCCTCACTTGGAGTCTGTCACTTGGTCTGGTTCTGCAGTGAGCAGTTACTGTGATTGGTAGGAGGCTTAGTAGATCCTAAGTAAATTGGACCAGAACAGGTACTGTTGAACTCCACTGAGTGACCCAGCAGCAGGGCGGGTCTCCTCTACTGAGTGACCACATGGCGGCTTATTATCTCTGACTTTCATCAGCGTACTTACACCAGGACTTCGACTGAATGAATCTTTTGTGTTTGGCTGCATTGAGAAACCAGAACGAATGGTATGGAATCACGCCACTGAAGCGGTGTAAAAGTTGGGAAAGGAAAAACGAATAAAAAAAATGAACAATGTTTGCAGCAGCAAAATCAAAGAAGCCTTGGGGGGTCATGCAGTTAAATTATCTTTTAACAGAGAAGTTAAGTGCAAGATGACTAACACATACTGAACAACACTAGCAGCACGGGACACAGTAAACACCCCACATCCGGAATACTTTTCTCTCCACCTGAAGAAGTTAGCGAAGATACCGAAAACTCATCAGCGTGCCGACCAGTGGATCTTGACACTAAAAGATTCCTTCACTGTTTTTGATAGCAAAATATGGAAAACGGTTTCATCCTTACGGCATCATAGTAATGTTGTGTGTCATTTTCGTGTCAAATTGTATTTTGTTTTAATTAACAGGGAACGTGCAATTAAAGGGAGGAGAAAAAGCAACTGAAGGCATACTCACAGTGAACTTTTTTAATGAATGGGGAACAGTTTGTGATGGTTGGTGGACGGACATCGACACAGATATTAGCTGTCGACAACTATTTGGATCTAGGTGAGTTAACAAACGAAAACATATGTTCGATATATTCATAAATAAAGATAAAGACCAGGATGTACTTTCAAGAAAGAGTCTTGCTGACACCATCTGTACAATGATTATGTTTCACATTATTTTCGGTGATAATACATGCTATTTCAAATGTTTCTGCAACAATATTTACAGACATCCCATTTCTGTGCTTACCGCAAAGCATTTGTTTTTGATATGATGCATTTTTGCAGAACTGTTCTAACACGTACACATTTTTGTTTTCATTGTTTTTGATCTTGTCCTTCACTGGATAAAAATAGATAAAAAAAAAGTCATGAAAAGTGAAGACTGGTGTGGCGTGTGTTTATTAGATGTGAAAAAAGCTTAATTTAGCTTTGAAAATGTCTTGGGTAACAAAAAATATATAGCTCATAAGTGGACAAATGACAGTGTTATAGAGATTATCCATTCCACCAAATTCTGGAGCTGTATGGGCCATCTTTGTTGTAAAAACAGAACTAATTACTCATTGCAAACTTATTTATTATAAGATAAAGCCAAAACGCTAAAGTACTGGTTGAACTCCAACATAATAACGAATGAATAAAAAGAAAAATAAACGTTCTAAAATGTGAATTCTGATATTGTAACGAATGCATACGGAAAGTAAAAACGTTCTAAAATGTGAACTCTGATAATTGTAACGAATGAATACAGAAGATGAAAACGTTCTAAAATGTAAACTCTGATATTGTAACAAATAAATGCAGAAAGTAAAAACGTTCTAAAATGTGAACTCTGATATTGTAACAAATGAATACATAAAGTAAAAACGTTCTAAAATTTAAACTCTGTTATGTAACAAATGAATATAGAAGGTGAAATCGCTGTAAAATGTGAGTGTAATATTGTAGCAAATAAATACAGAGCGTAAAAACGTTCTAAAATGTGAACTTTGACATTGTAACGAATGACTACAGAAGGTAAAAATGTTCTAAAATTTGAACTCTGATATTGTAACGAATGAATACAGAAAGTAAAAACGTTCTAAAGTGTCAACTGTGATATTGTAACGAATGAATACAGAAGGAGAAACGCTCTAAAATGTGAACTCTGATATTGTAGTGAATAAATACAGAAAGTAAAACCGTTCTAAAATGTGAACTCTGATATTGTAACGAATGAATACAGAAAGTAAAACCGTTCCAAAATATGAACTCTGATATTGTAACGAATAAATACAGAAAGTAAAAACGTTCCAAATGTGAAGTCTGATATTGTAACAAATAAATGCAGAAAGCAAACACGTTCCAAATGTGAAGTCTGATATTGTAACAAATAAATGCAGAAAGCAAACACGTTCCAAATGTGAAGTCTGATATTGTAACAAATAAATGCAGAAAGCAAACACGTTCCAAATGTGAAGTCTGATATTGTAACAAATAAATGCAGAAAGCAAACAGGTTCCAAATGTGAAGTCTGATATTGTAACAAATAAATACATAAAGTAAAACCGTTCTAAAATGTAAACTTTGATATTGTAACGAATGAATACAGAAGGTAAAAATGTTCTAAAATGTAAACTTTGATATTGTAACAAATGACTACAGAAGGTAAAAAAGTTCTAAAATGTAAACTCTGTTATGTAACAAATGACTACAGAAGGTAAACATGTTCTAAAATGTAAACTCTGTTATGTAACAAATGACTACAGAAGGTAAACACGTTCTAAAATGTAAACTCTGTTATGTAACAAATGACTACAGAAGGTAAAAATGTTCTAAAATGTAAACTCTGATATTGTAACAAATGACTACAGAAGGTAAAAACGTTCTAAAATGTAAACTCTGTTATGTAACAAATGACTACAGAAGGTAAACATGTTCTAAAATGTAAACTTGTTATGTAACAAATGACTACAGATGGTAAAAACGTTCTAAAATGTAAACTCTGATATTGTAACAAATGACTACAGAAGGTAAAAACGTTCTAAAATGTAAACTCTGTTATGTAACAAATGACTACAGAAGGTAAACATGTTCTAAAATGTAAACTCTGATATTGTAACAAATGACTACAGAAGGTAAAAACGTCCTAAAATGTAAACTCTGTTATGTAACAAATGACTACAGAAGGTAAACACGTTCTAAAATGTAAACTCTGTTATGTAACAAATGACTACAGAAGGTAAACATGTTCTAAAATG
>JAPXFY010000500.1:0-17500 GCA_030674185.1 Monoplex corrugatus | reverse complement strand
ACAACAGGTATAAAGTTGCATTTGCTTTGAATCTATAAGTACAATTTAACATTCGGTCCGGACAAAAATCTAATGTTCCAAGTAGGCTCATAACAAAGGAGTTCAGCTCTATTTTACTCTTTTTTTTTAAAATGTCTTTCTGTTGTTTTCTTGTTCATAGTTTGTCAAGTTACACACACACACACACACACACACACACACACACACACACACACACACACACACACACACACACACACACACACACACACGTATATACAACATTATATATACATAATATATATATATGTTTATGTATATATATAAAATAATATATGTTATTATATATATAAAAACTATAACATATGTATGATATATATACGTATAAATATATATATACATTTTATATAATACATATACAATACATGAGATCATACTTACAGAGAGGTGTTTTCTTTTTCTGAGACAAAAACAAATACATGAAAACAGACGGAAGAACGAGCAAAGAGTCGAACAAACACAACAAAGTCACGTACATGTATGATATTAGAGATACAATACAATACAATATTTTCGTCCTCGTGATTTGAAAGAAAAATGAGCACCTACACTTCTAGCAGTCGACTGTAGAAAAACCAGTCATCTTTAAAATTATCGTATTTTGTATTCCTGAATGAGAGATGTTCTCAGATATCGTGATCAGTTTTTAAGCACCTCTAGAATAAATTAACATACGATATGATGACTTTGAATTTACATTTATAAATGTAGAATTTAGTGTGAAACAGAATCAAATGCGTTACCGGGTCTAAAATTTGGATCGTACTCGAAGAGTATTATTGACTCTTTAAATTGTATAGATATGTCAAATAAAATCATGTAATAACCACACGTGGTCGACATTGACAGTTGGACAAATGCTCGCCTGTTGTGTAACTCATCATCATATCCTTGTCCCTGCAAGTACATCTCCCACCCTCTCTGTCCTCAGCCACCCTGCAAGTCCGTCCAGTATTTTCTCCCTAGGTCTACCTGCTGTTCTCTTTCCCTCCAGCTTGTGACCAGGTGCTCTAATTCCCCTTTCCTGCGATTGGCTTGTTGCTTTTCTGTGATACAAACATCAGTCGTAACCGTATGGAGTTAATAACTTCCAGCAATTATATGACATACATCTTGATCACGCCCAAAACCTTATCTGTTGGCAGAAGACTGAAAATTGGTCAGCATAGAGAATCGTTCACCTATCATGGTCAGACGGAATATAAGAACTTCGCTCAGTCGACCACCAGTTTAGACAGTCTCGTATATGGAAGTAAAGAGCCAGCGTCTTCTCCACACGGCACCAGATGCCTGTCTTTTCTCCACACCACACTAGACGCCTGTCAGAAGTTCTACTGACAAACGGTGGTTGCTGGTGTCATTTCAGCATTGTGAAGCAATATAGTAACAGGATCTTCACTGACAAAGTGCTGACATTGCACTCGAAAGACATTTCTCATAACCTGGACATCATCCTGGCAGGAGCGAACAAAAGGCAAACCAAAGCTTGGAAATTTGGGAGTTAGGAATAACAAACAAATCAGGAAAAGAAACAAACCTAAAATACTGCATCAGAAAAAAATTAATAAAATCCACAAGCATTAAAAAAAGGTGAAAACATTCAAATTAATCGACCAAAATACCAGCGCTCATATTCATATTGACAAAGACTGAAATGGACAGTTGGGTGTTACCCACTAGACAGCAACGTAGATGTCAAGATAAACGTCTCAAAAGCAAAGGCTGGCTTCAGACGTATGCGGTCAGTGAAAGGGCATCCTTATAACTGGACAATACTTTCCAGTGTGTACTTCAAAAAAGTACCTCAATCCAGTGACAAGCTAGGTTGAAAGACAAACATTTGTTTTTCGATTTTAGTATGTAAATGCTGCAGTGACGTACCGAATTTGCATCATGACAGTTCTTTACAAGTTTATGCGTTCTTTAAGTCATTAGTTTCTTAAGAAGAGTACGGAATGATTTCTAAACATGCAGCATTGATTATTGGATGACACTCTAGCCTGTAGACAATATATTCCATATACACAATTTCCTTTAAATAGAGAGAAGCAGAGAGGGTGAAAGAAATGAGCATGACCATAACGTAATGTTTGCGTATATGTGCATGTATGAGTGCGCTTACGCGTAATGCATAATACTATTAATAGAAGTATTGTATTACATATAATGGTATATTGTGTGTGTTGACGGTGGAAGTTTTTATCATGTTGAATGTACATGTATAAACTCGTAGTTATCATTTATGAAAGTTAAGGAAAAATGTTATCTTAATTTGCAATTGACACTCTTCGCACACAGTGACATTCAAACTTCTTACACAAATTCAAACAATTCATTTCGATGATTAGTTTGGTTGGAAGGAGGCTTGAGGGATTAACGATAAATGTGTGTCATGCATGCGCGATCATGTGTGTGTGTGTGTGTGTGTGTTTTTTCACAAAGTATCTATCTATCTATCTATCTATCTATCTATCTATCTATCTATCTATCTATCTATCATTCTATCTATCTATCTATCTACCTATCTATCTATCTATCTATCTATCTACCTACCTATCTATCTATCTATCTATCTATCTATCTATCTATCTGTCCAGTCATATCCAATCCAATTCTATCCTATCCTATTCTATCCTATCATAACCTAATTTGGCTTCTCTTGTCTGTTCCATCCTATCCCATCCCATCCTATCCCATCCCATCCCATCCTATCATGCTTATCTTATCTAAAAGTTATGTATGTATGTGCATCACTACATGTATGTATGTACGTATGTATGTGTGTATGTACGTATGTATGTATGTATGTATGTATGTATGTATGTATGTACGTATGTATGTATGTATGCATGTATGTATGTATGTATGTATGCGCACGTTGGGTTGCCAACTTGTAAAAGCGGTGTTTTATTTAGACTAGGATTTTATATAATGAACGCGCGCGCGTGCATATGTGTGTGTGTGTGTGTGTGTATGTGTATGTGTGTGTGTGTGTGTGATACAGTGGGCCAAAGAGAGGAGGGAGGTATTTGGTTCATTTATTGTGTGTCACGGTCATGTGAACAGATTTATCTATCTGAAGCCGAAGACATTTTCATTTGTGATTGATACAATCGTCCAGTGTACAGCTAAGCTTTTCAGTCAAATAACTGTTATAGGTTCACATTTTAAGCCAACATACATCCACAAGGCCTCGCACAAGATGGTTGCCATCTCTGCACATTAAAACAGATGATTAATTAATTAATCACTCTAGTTCAGCATTGGCACAATATTACACAGCATGCAGTAGGTGTGCAGTATGGATTGCATCGGCACAGGTCTGTAACAGTGAACGATCTATCTCTCTTTGTTTCACCTATTCCCGGCATCATTCTTTCCATCCCTCCCACCATCCTTCCCTTACCTTTCGTTATTACTGCCCCATCTCTTCTCATTCTCTCTCTCTCTCATTCTGTCTTTGTCTCTCGCTCCTCTGATATCATTTAGTATCAAAGTTTAGTTTCAGATGTTTGTCTTTCAGTGATTTTATTTTTGTCCCTAGATGTTAAACTGTGCCCTTTGAGGTAGATTGGTTCTTCCGAAAAAAATGTGTGTGTACATTTGTTTTATTAAAAAGATGATTCAGAATAAGGGAGTGAACGTTGTCATGGCAAAATGAAAAGCAAAATTTCTGAAGGTAAAATACCATCATACACAGTGATATTTGTCGGATTGCCTTCAACAAAGCTTTCTTGTGACAAACCAAAGGTACAATTTCTAGATATTTGGACATATTCAATAAGCATCACTTAAAACAAAGACTCCACCCAAAAACAACAACAACAATAAGAAAAAACACCGGTACAAGAACGATTTTACAATGTGTGTTCCATTTGACAACAGTGTGCGAGTATACCCTGAATGAAACGAAGGGCAGCTTGCAGTCTCCAGGCTACCCGGGCACATACCCAATGGACAAGACTTGTACATATTTCATTGAACGTCCTGCTGGTGAATTTATCACGCTCAATTTCACTGCCTTCAATGTGGGTGACTCTTCAGAGCCATGTGATAACGACTACGTGGAGGTAGGCCTGTCAGTGTCAGTATAGTAAGCTTTACAGACTTGCATGTTATTGGACGTTAGTGCGTGACAAATGATTTAATTTGTGAGAGTTATTCGTGCAAGGCCATTTCTGTATATATATATATATATATATATATATATATATATATATATATATATATATATATATATATATATATATATATATATATGTGTGTGTGTGTGTGTGTGTGTGTGTGTGTGTGTGTGTGTGTGTGTGAGTGTGTGTGTGTGTGTACGCGCGTCCATTTCTAATGTGTTGGTCCTACAGATGAGCTGGCATACTAGCTTTTAGCATGGAATAGAAGACCAGTCTTGGAGTCGTTAGTCTTAAGCATGAGATAGGAGACCAGTTCTGGAGGCACATGTTCTTCTGCAAACACGGCATGTGTCCTATTACCCAAGGTTATACTTCTGCCATTCCTTCTAGTGCTGAATAGCGGCTGCTATATGCTGTTCAAGCCTAAAATTTCTTTTGTCATCCGGTTTTTGTTTGCTTTTCTTTCATCTCTGGGCATTTCTCCACAAGTTTCGATTATCGTGTTTCTCAACTTCGTCCATTGTTCCTCAGTGTCACCAACGTCCTGCAGACCACTGAATTTGTTTTGAACATGTATGTAAAAATTTTCACTAGCCGATTGATCGGTCTTTAAGGGTCCAAGATTTAGTTTGATGTTGCTTTCGGTATGTTTTCTTTTCTTCAGTTTGAGCTTAAATTTTCCCATTACTGGATTGTGGTCACTGTAGCAGTCTGTGCCTGGTAATGTTTTGCTATCAGTAAAGAATTCCTTAATCTTTTGATAGTTTTGTTGATGAGGATATTATCAATCTGATAGTGTGTACTGTCTTCTGGATTCATGCACGTCCATTTTCGCCTGTTAGGCTTCTCAAACCAGGTGCTTCCTATTATGAATGTATTTATCTGTGCCCACTCAACAATTTTTCCCCTCTTTCATTTCGTGTGCCAAGGCCATGAGGTCCAACTATGTCATCCACTCTCTCCTGTCCCACTTTAGCATTAAAGTCTCCCATTATTACTATAATATCCTGTGATTTGCATTGAGCCTTGGCTGTCTCTAATACTTCATAGAAGTTGTCGATTTCTTCGTCAGTATTTGCAGACGTTGGTGCATATAATTGGATGTTGTTGATATCAAAGGGCTTACCATCCAATTCAACTATACTAACTCGGTCTGATATAGTTCAGTATCCTTTGATAGACTTTGACTTGTCCCTTTCCGTTATGATGCCTACTCCTCTTTCACGTGTGTCCCCACCAGAATATATAATTTTATGTTTGCCTTATGGTATCATGCCTGTCCCCTTCCATCTCACTTCCCCCAGTCCTAAAATATTGTTGTTAAGCTGTTCCATCTCCATCTTGACATTATCTAATTTTCCTGATGCAGTAATGTTCTTATATTCCCAGGTTGCAATATTTATGTGTTTTTTAGTCTGACCGCAGCACAGTAGCTTGACAACAGTCGGGTGTCACGTGCACAACATGACGGTGCCTACTAGACGAAGGTGCTACACACGAGCCCGTATTCACGTCATTTACCTCCGTTTTCTTTTGGCTGGCCATGTTTATCTTGGGAATATACGATGGTGGTTTCCCGTTGCCTTCCATCAGTTTTCTGTTGGGGTTTACTCCCCTAGCCTTGGTCCCTCCCGAAATAAACACAAGGCAGTAGTATTTTTCTGTTAGGGTTTACTCCCTTAGCCGTGGGTTTACTTCCTTAGCCTTGGTCTCTCCCGAGATCGCCACAAGGCAGTGGCTTTTTCCTTTTAGCGTTTACTCGCTTAGCCTTCCATGGGGGAATTAAACAAGGTTGTATGTTCTCAGCGTATTTCTTTAACATCTATACAGAACAGGTCATGAGAGCTGCTGATATATAAGTCATGGATATAAAGATTGGAGGGGAAAAACTCACAAAACTGTGCTAGAAATCTTTTGGCAGGGGATACTGTTCAACGTTCAAAGCTTGGTTCACAGTCGTCTTGTAGTCACCACAAATGCAAACTTTCCAACCTTTCTTGAGAACAACACAATTGGTGACCGGTGACTGTAGTTCACTTTCTGCAGCACCCATTCCTTTTCCAGTCTGTCAAGTTCTGCCTCAACTTTGGGGCAAACAGCAAACGGGACAGGTCTGGCTTTCACGTACTTTGGAACTGTATTTGGTGTCAGGGGCAGCTTGGCCTTGAAGTTCCTCATTATTCTGAGTCCTCCTCGAATGCCACCTTATGACTGGACAACACTCTTACCAAAATCTAGGGTTTGATCGAACAGGCCTTGTTGCAGTCCAGTTTTAATTCACTAAGCCAGTCTGCCCCCATAATGATGGGCTGATTGGTGACATCAGACACGAAAACACCCAGCAGATGTTATGTGTCCTTTACAATCCTCACTGACTTTGCAGGTTCCTAACAAAGGAAGTACATGTACTTCCCTAGGTGGGTGTACAGATTCAAATCTGTGATTGTCAGCTTTTTCGGAGAAGTTATGAAAATATTTTCACTCATGATCGCTCTTGCTGACCCAGTGTGTACCTGCCTTATGATACTCCTGGCATCCACTTGCACAACTGCAGCCCGTGGAGCAGTGTTCTTGCATGTACTACTGTCTCTGTGGTGGACCATTCCTAAAACACCAGTGCCATCTATCACATCTGCTGCTAGACTTTGCCAGGCAGCTGCAAAGCCCTACATACTTTCATTTGGTCCCTGCGTTCAACAGTAGTTTTTCGGCCCTCTACATATTCCTGGTGTTCATTGTGATCTTTTAACAGTTTCTTTAGGTCATCGAGAGCTCTCTCTATCTCTCTCTGTCTTTCTGTCTCTGTCTCTGTCTCTCTCTCTCTCTCTCTCTCTCTCTCTCTCTCTCTCTCTCTCCCTCCCTCGCTCTCTCTCTCTCTCTCTCTGGTGTCCCAGTGCAAGCATGAAAATTTTTTTCATTTTTTCTGACTCCGTTCATGCTTTGCAGACAATTGCTGGCCGAAACATTAGTCACCCGGAGCTTCTGGAGTTCTTTGAACTGTTTTTTACTCTTACAAGTGAAGGTTACCTGATTGTTTTTACCTGGATTCCTGGCGATGTTGGTATTGGAGGCTATGCAAAGGCTGACTGCCTGATCAAGAATGCCACAAGGATAAAGATGTCTAAATCCTTGATTCCTTACACAGATGTAAAATGGAAAGTACACAGTTACGTGAGAAATATGTGGCAGGAGGATTGGAGTTAACAGACAGACAACAAACTTTTCCAAATCCGCCCCAACCTGAAAGTAATTCTCCCATCTGCTGCAAGGAACTGTAGAAAAGAGACAGTGTTATGTAGATTACACATGGGTCACACACCCTACACTCATTCGTACCTTTTAAAAAATGAAGAAGAACCGTCGTGTATACCTTGTGACGAGCTGTTGAGCGTCAGACACTTCCCCTTGATTGCTGGGACTTGTACGATGTGAGACATAAGCACTACACAGCGGACTCCAAAAAGAACCTCTTCCAAGACGTCCGTCCTATGCAGTGTTCCAGTTTTACATGAGATCAGTAGATTTCACTTTATATGATTTTACGTCCGAGAATAATTTTTTAATTGCATTTTAGACTCTCAAGGTTAACAGTGAGCATGGTTTTTAACTGTTGTCTTTTATCTTAACCTGGTTGTTGTTTTTGACGTGGTGTTAGCCCAGAGTTGGCTCTAGTAGTCGGCTGGGCTACAAGCAATATGAACTTGAACTTGAGAGCTTTCTCTGTTGGTTTTGTTGGTGCAGTCAAGCGTTTATCGATTTATAAGTTTCCGTCCTGCCACACTGATAAAGATAAAAGCTCTTGCTTCATTTTGAATATTATTTGTCCTAAAGAATGCATTCAGACGTTCAGAATAAGTGTTAACATCACCATTAACATTATAACAGTGTCAGATTCCTCTAAATTCCCAACTAAGGCCATTTGTCAACTTGCAGACGAAAGAAAGGTAGAGAAAAATTGCTCTGACCTCAGTTATCGTTGCAGCACTCCACAATATGAAGATACAAATGAATTCACAGTAAAGTTCCTAAAGACCAGTCACATCAACATGTATTGTCCTAGAATATGGGTAAACACTAATTGGACAAAATCCTCGTCGACATTGTTGTGTTCTCACCCTAACAAAGGAACACAGAATTCCTTCTTGGTTCACTACTGTATTCTCGTATCATTACACTTGGTTTTGCAGTTAGGAAGAATGTATATATTTCTACGTTTTGAGAGAGGTCTTTTAAGTCTGAAGTGGGCGCTAAGAGGCCTGTGTGGCTTGATGACAAAGACTAAGGATACTAAGCAGTTTTCCTTATGTGTTCAGAATCCATCTTTATTGTTGTTCTGCATCTGTGAGACAGGATATAGTGTGTGCAATTGAAAGATTTTTTCCTAACAATTACCTTTAGCAAACATACGCCCGTCCATCCTTCCGGCATTGGGGGATAGTTTATGGCGAGTTTCTGGTGGGGGTTGCCTTCACAGAGGAAGTTACAGGGCATGTACTAACTACTATGCCTGTACAGATTTTGATTTTTGCCTTAAGCGATCAAGTATTGGTACTGGGCTGGAAAGCTGCCACTGCCAACTATTTGCTTTAGTTGGACATGGTAGATGTGTTTAATGAATGTAGTAGATATGTAGTTTTAAGACAGAAAAATGTTTTCGTAGTTTTAGACAAAATCGTTAAAAATGACACATTCTATTAATTTTTGAATCTTTTAAGAACTGCTGTCCCATCTTCTCTCCGCTTTCCCCCCAATATTTATTTGATGAATAAAGAAAGTGCCTCACATAGAAAGATTTTTGCTATTCTTTATTTTTATTTGACTAATGACTTTAATGATTCAAGGCCTTTTTTATGCATTGAACAGCACTATCTTAACATCCGAATTTTCAGTTCCATTTTCTGTGTGTAGGAAAGAGTGTGTATGTTTGCGTGCATGTGTGCAAATACGTACAGTCATACGTATGATTGCAGATACGTGACGGAGGCTCAGCATTTTCTCCACTACTAGGCAAAGTCTACTGTGGCAATACGCAGCCCCCGATTGTTAGGTCCACACAGAACCTCCTGTGGTTGAAATTTCACTCTGATGGCAACACAGATGATGAAGAAAACGGTTTTTTGGCTACGTATACCTCGGCAAAACCAGGTTAGTAATTTCTCAAGTATGAACAGTTTAAGAACATGTACTTAATACGACAAAACAAGACAGGCACACATTTTCAGCCAACTGACCTTTGTCAAGTCTATACAAAAGGAAACAAAGAGTAGGTGCACAACATTGAAAAAAAAGGAAATAGACATCTTCCCTTTAGTGACCTTGAGCAGGAGAGAATGGCAGATGTGTCAGAGAATTTGATTGACACCCACAGTGATGCATCTGTGATGTTGATGAGACGCTGCTGTGTTGTCCCAGTCTTCCCAGTGAGCCCAGAGCACACTCAGCTATAGATAGGAGCCGTTTGGGGGCCGAAAACTGCAAGAATGATTTTGACAGGACTGATGGGTGTCAAACCAAGAACTTTCCAGTCGGTATCCTTTGTGCTAACCATTGCACCAAAGCTACTAATTTATAATGATAATGATGAGGCCAGCAATGAAAATTTCATCACGATTTATACAACCTCCGGCATTTAGATGCTGCTCAAGACTCATTACATTGTTTTAATGTAGAGAAAATAATACATAAAAACTACTGACATAAATGTTGGTCCCTTTGCTTTCCCTCCAAACCCACAGCCTATCACCATCCCGACTACAACAACAACACAACATACTATTGTGACTCCATAGCTCCAATTTTATTGAGCATATTTACACCTTTCCACCAAAGGCTGGCTTCAGGCGTGTGCGGTCAATGAAAGGGCACCCTTATAACTGGATAATACTTTTCAATGAGTACTTCTAAAAATCACCTCAATCCGGTGACTGACTAGGTTGAAAGAAACGTTTTTTTATCCATTTTAGTATATAAGTGCTGCAGTGACGTACCGAGCTTGCATCATACTAGTTTATGCGTTGTTTAAGTCATTAGTTTCTTAAGAAGAGTACAGAATGATTTCTAAACATGCAGCATTGATTATTGGATGACACTCTAGCCTGTAGACAATATATTCCATACACAAAATTTCCTTTAAGTAGAGAGAACCAGAGAGGGGGAAAGAAATGAGCATGACTATAACGTAATGTTTGCACATATGTACATGTATGAGTGCACTTACGCGTAAGGCATAATAGAAGTATTGTATTACATATAGTGGTATATTGTGTTTGTTGGCGGTAGAAGTTCTGATCATGTTGAATGTACTTGTATAAACTCGTGGTTATCATTTCTGAATTTGCGATTGAAACTCTTCGCACGTAGTGACATTCAAACTTCTTACACAGATTCGAACAATTCACTTCGATGATTAGTTTGGTTGGAAGGAAGCGGGATGGATTAAAGGATAAATGTATGTTTGTGCATGCGCGGTCATGTGTGTGTGTTTTTCAACAATGTGGATAAATATATGCGTTTCTTTCAATCAACTAATCAATCTATCTATCTATCTATCTATCTATCTATCTATCTATCTATCTACCCAGTCATATTCAATCCTATCCTATCCTATTGTATCCTTTCCTAACTTAGTTTGTCTTCTCGTGATATCCCATCATATCCCATCCCATCCCATCCCATGCTATCTTGTTTATCTTATCTTAGTATGTATGTATGTATGTGTGTATGTATCTATATATGTATTTATGCGCATGCTTGCTTGCAAACTTGTAAAACTTATATATTGAATGTGCCGGTTAGTTTGTGGGATTAAAAATGTGTGTGTGTGTGTGTGTGTGTGTGTGTGTGTGTGTGTGTGTGTGTGTGTGTGTGTGTGTGTGTGTGTGTGTGTGTGTGTGTGTGTGTGTGATACAGTGGGACAAGCAGAGGAGGGAAGTAGTTGGTAGACTGATTGTGTATCACGGTCAACTGAACAATTTCATCTGTCTGAAGCCGAACACATTTCATTTGTGATTGATACAGTCGTCCAGTGTACAGCTAAGCTTTTCAGTCAACTAACCATTATAAGTCTAAATTTTAAGCCAACATACATCCACAAGGCCTCGCACAAGATGGTTGCCATCTCTGCACATTAAAATAGATGATTAATTAATTAATCATTTTAGTTCAGCACTGGCACAACATTACACAGCATGTAGTAGGTGTGCAGTGTGGATTACATCGGCACAAATTTGTAACAGTGAACGATCTATCCCTCTTTGTTTCCCCTATTCCCTGTATCATTCTTTCCTTCCATCCCACCATCAATCTCTTATCTTTTGTCACTACTGCCCTGTCTCTTCTCATTCTCTCTCCATCTCTCATTCTGTCTCTGTCTCTCGCTCCTCTGGTATCATTCAGTATCAAAGTTTAGTTTCAAAAGTTTGGTTTTAGTGATTTTATTTTTGTCCCTAGATGTTAAACTGTGCCCTTTGAGGTAGATTGGTTCTTCCATAAAAACGGTTTGTGTACATTTGTTTTGTTAAAGAAATGATTCAGAATAAGGGTGTGAACGTTGTCATGGCAAAATGAAAAGCATAACCTCTGAAGGTAAAATACCATCATACATAGTGACATTTTGTCGGATTGCCTTCGACAAAGCTTTCTTGTGACAAACCAAAGGCACAGTTTCTAGACATTTGGACATATTCAATAAGCATCATTTAAAACAAAGATTCCACCCAAAAACAACAACAACAATAAGAAAAACACTGATACAAGTACGATTATACACTGAGTGTTCCATTTGACAACAGTGTGCGAGTATACCCTGAATGAAACGGAGGGCAGCTTGCAGTCTCCAGGCTACCCGGGCACATACCCGAAGGACAAGACCTGTACATATTTCATTGAACGTCCTGCTGGTGAATTTATCACGCTCAGTTTCACTGCCTTCAATGTGGGTGACTCTTCAGAGCCATGTGATAATGACTATGTGGAGGTAAGCCCGTCAGTGTCAGTATAGTAAGCTTCACAGGCTTGCATGTTACTGGACATTAGTGTCTAACAAATGATTTAATTTGTTAGAGTTATTCGCGTGAGGCCATTTCTGTATATGTGTTTGTGTGAGTGTGTGTGTGTGTTTGTGTGTATGTGTTTGTGTGTGTGTGTGTGTGTGTGTGTGTGTGTGTGTCTGTGTGTGTGCGCGCGTGTACATGTGTGTGTGTGTATGCGTGTCCATTTCTAATGTGTTGTAACTGACTGTCAAGGTGGTGGTGTTGGACTTTCCAGCTGGTCCAACAGATGAGCTCTGAATACTGGCTTTTAGCATGGGATAGAAGACCAGCCTTGGAGTCATTAGTCTCTAGCATAAGATAGGAGACCAGTTCTGGAGGAACATGTTCTTCTGCAAACACGGCATGTGTCCTGTTACCCTAGGGTTTGCTTCTGCCATTCCTTCTAGTGCTGAATAGCAGCTGCTATATGCTGTTCAAATGTGATCAGGCACTTCTCTAGTCATCATACTCTCCTGAGGAAAATTTTTTCCCACTGATAATGTTGATGCCACAGATGGTAAGGTTGGCCTTCATCGTCACGTGTCCTTCTACCATTTCTTTTGTCATCCTTGGTCACAATGTTCTTACTTCAGCTAGCTGCATAGGAAAACATTTTGAAATTCCGTTGTCTTTGATACGAACAATGTGTCTTGTTCAATGAAACCAACACTTGATGAGTAGACACTCGATACTTGGCAAGCCACATTATTTTTAGAACTTGAAACTTTGATCGTGGATTTTGCCCATGATGTTACAGGTCTTAAGTATCTCTGGTCAAACTGGTCAAACTATTGAATAGCTATACGTCGTCAGTAGATAATCCAGGTCTCACTGCAATACAGCAGGGCATCCAAGAAGTGAGAACATTGTTTTTCTGCCTCCCCCACCCCCCACCCCCTATCTGTCTGTCTGTCTGTCTCTTGTCTTCTCTGTCTGTCTCTGTCTGTCTGTTTGTCTCTCTCTCTCTCTCTCTCTCTCTCTCTCTCTCTCTCACACACACACACACACACACACCACACACACAGAGTGAAAGTAATGTTTTCCTACCTAAGTCCCTCTCGTATTTTCCAAAATAATAATATATTTAGGATCATGTCAAATCACGAATGGTTCTCCGTGTGTTTAGCGTTCATTAACATAATGTGCCGTCAGGCTTTGGGGAGATCGCTAGCTATAAGTGAAACACCAGAGGCTATGCCAGCAGTATTTTCTCAATAGCCATTATTTCAGTGGGATGGGACTGTGATAGACACACTCAAGTGAGACATCAATCCCTCCCCTCCTGAAGATCTGACATCGTGCTATATATCATCACCATCATCATCATCATCATCATGTGCCCTGTTGCATGGCGTTGGCGTTGGCGATCATGGCCCTCCATACGAATCTATTCCATGTCGCTGCAAGTGCACCTCTCACCCTCTCTGTCCTCAGCAACTTTGCAAGTCCGTCCAATATTTTCTCCCTAGGTCAGTCTAGTGCTCTCTTTCCCTCCAGCTTTCCTGTTGAGGCTAGGTGCTCTAATTCTATAAATGTTTTTTGTCTTTTCCTAACCTTCTTTATAAATGTTCTTCTTGTGTCTGCCTCCTGCAAGACGATTTCGTTTGTTTTCTTTTCTGTCCCTGGAACTCTCAGCATTCTTCTTAGAAACCACATTTCAGTTGTCTCAATTTTTTTCTGATTTTGCACATTGATTATCCACGCCTCACGACCGAACAACAATATCGGTTCTATATAATAATTAGTAATTGTCTTCCTGATGTTAATTGAAGGCATTTGTTGGTAAGAATGCTTTTCATCTTCTTGAATGCTGTTTAGCTTGGCCGACTCTGCTGGCTATTTCTGATGTGCATCTGCCATCTGGTGAGATGATCATTCTCAGATATTTAAACTTATCAGTCTGTCTCAACGTTATTCAATCTGCTGTCATTTTGCATGAAGGGATTTTTTTTTTTACTGATTACCATGACTTAAGTCTTCTTGCTATTTAGCTCCAGCACTTTATTTTTGCTTTTTATTTCTATTATATTCACAATATTTTGTAGGTCTTTTTTTATTTTCTGCCATTAGGGTACTGTCATCTGCGTAATGAACACTGTTTATCATTTTTTCTGCAAGCTTTATCCGAGAGCATTCTTCTAAGTTTCTTATGATGGTTTCACTGTGAATTGAAAACAAATCTGGTGACAGGACACATCCCTGCCTAACCCCTCCTTTGATATTTTCGAAAGGGCTTATATCGTTTTCTATATTCATCGCTGCAGTGTTTTCTCAATACACATGTCTGATAATTCTTAAATCTTTCCCATGAACATTGAGCCTTTCTAACTGGTTGATCAATTCTTCGTGTCTTACCCGATCAAAAGGCTTGGTTTAATCAACAAACCATAAATATAAAT
The DNA here is from genome assembly GCA_030674185.1 of Monoplex corrugatus. Taxonomy (NCBI): domain Eukaryota; kingdom Metazoa; phylum Mollusca; class Gastropoda; order Littorinimorpha; family Ranellidae; genus Monoplex; species Monoplex corrugatus. The sequence continues at coordinate 2,905 of JAPXFY010000500.1, read as the reverse complement.
CCTTATTTAACTTGACTGACCTCTCTATGAGAGTTCTTAGAATGTACATGGCATGAATAGTTCCTTTTCCTTCGACAAATCCACATTGTTCTTCTGCTATTTCTCTTTTGATTCTGTTGCTTGTCCTCGTCATGATTATTCTAAATAGAATCTTCGTTACATGACTCATCAAGCTGATTGTACGATGAACTTCGCATTCTGTGTCACTGCATTCTTTGGAGGTGAAATGAAAATTGATTTTGACATTCTTTAGGAATTTTTCTGGTGTCATACAATTTATTTAGATGGACTGTAATTGTTTCAATACCAAATTCTTTTAGGGCCTCAATCATTTTTGTAGTAATATTGTCAGGTCCTTGGGCTTTTCTCGGTTTTGTCTTTTTCAATACTGCTCTTACTCTTCTTTCATTATTGGTGGTCCTTCAACGTTCGTTCTTATAATGTGTTCTTCCTTTCTGTCATCGTTAGAAAGGTCTTTAATGTACTCTCCCCATCTTTCTAATATTCTTTTTTCCATAACAATCATCCCATCTTTAGATTGTAAGCAACCAGTTTATGTGCACGTCTTTTTCCTGTGGGTAATTTCTTCAGTGTTTCTATACATAAACTGAGGATCTGTTTTGTGTCGGTCTTCTATTTCTTTGCATTTTGTTTCCAGCCAATCTTCCTTAGCTTCATTGCACCTTTTCCTGATTTCCGTGTGTATTTTTGGTATTCTTCCTTCTTTCTTTTTGTCTTCCACCATTCCTCCGTCAAGCCTAAAAATTCTATTGTCATCCAGGTTTTGTTCGCTTTTCTTTCATCTCTGGGGATTTCTTCACAAGCTTCGATTATCGAGTTTCACAACTTTGTCCATTATTCCTCACTGTCGTCACCAACGTCCAGTAGACCACTGAATTTGTTTTGAACATGTTTGTAAAAATCTTCATGTGTCGATTGATCTGTCTTTAAGGGTCCAAGACTTATTTTGATGTTGCTTTTGGTCTGTTTTCGTTTCTTCAGTTTCAGCCTAAATCTTTCCATTACTGGATCGTACCTACTGTTGCAGTCTTCGCCTGGTAATGCTTTTACTTGTCAGTAAAGACTTTCTTAATCTTTTAATAGTTTTATTGATGAGGATGTGTGTACTATCTCCTGGATTCATGTCCATTTTCGTCTGTTAGGCTGCTTAAACCAGGTGCTTCTTGTTATGAATTCAATTATCTGTGCCCACTCGACAATTTTTTCTCCTCTTTCATTTTGTGTGCCAAGGCCATCAGGTCCAACTATGTCATTCACTCTCTCCTGTCACACTTTAGCATTAAAACCTCCCATTATTACTATAATCTCCTGTGATTTGCATTGAGCCTTGGCTGTCTTTAATACGTCACAGAAGTTTGCCGATTTCTTCCTCAGTATTTGCAGATGTTGGTGCATATAATTGGATGATGTTGATATCAAACGGCTTACCATCCAATTTAAGTATTCAAAACTTGGGTCTGATATAACTCAGTATCCTTTCATAGACTTTGACTTGCACCTTTCCATTATGACGCCTACTCCTCTTTCATGTGTGTCTCCACCGGAATATATAATTTTATGCTTGCCTAATGTTATCATGCTTGCCCCCTTGCATCTCATTTCCCCCAGTCCTAATATATTGATGTTATGCCATTCCATCTCCATCTTGACATTTTCTAATTTTCCTTTTTGCAGTAATGTTCTTACATTCCCAGGTTGCAGTTTGATTTTTTTTAGTCTGAGCACAGCGCAGTAGCTTGCCAACAGTCGGGTGTCACCTGCGCAACATGACGGTGCCTAGTAGACGAAGGTGCTCCACACGAGCCCCGATTCACGTCATTTACCTCCGTTCTCTTTTGGCTGGCCATGTTTATCTTGGGAATATATGATGGTGGTTTCCCGTTGCCTTCCATCAGTTTTCTGTCGGGGTTTACTCCCCTAGCCTGGGTCTCTCCCGAAATGACCACAAGGCAGTAGTGTTTTTCTGTTAGGGTTTACTCCCCTAGCCTGGGTCTCTCCCGAAATAACCACAAGGCAGTAGTGTTTTTCTGTTAGGGTTTACTCCCCTAGTCTGGGTCTCTCCCGAAATAACCACAAGGCAGTAGTGTTTTTCTGTTAGGGTTTACTCCCCTAGCGTGGGTCTCTCCCGAAATAACCACAAGGCAGTAGTGTTTTTCTGTTAGGGTTTACTCCCCTAGCGTGGGTCTCTCCCGAAATAACCACAAGGCAGTAGTGTTTTTCTGTTAGGGTTTACTCCCCTAGCGTGGGTCTCTCCCGAAATAACCACAAGGCAGTAGTGTTTTTCTGTTAGGGTTTTCTCCCCTAGCCTGGGTCTCTCCCGAAATAACCACAAGGCAGTAGTATTTTTCTGTTAAGGTTTACTCCCCTAGCCTGGGTCTCTCCCAAGATAACCACAAAGCAGTGGCTTTTTCCTGTTAGGGTTTACTCACTTAGTCTTCTGCAGGGGAATTAAACAAGGTTGTATGCTCTCACCGTATCTGTTTAAACATCTATACGGAACAAGTCATGAGAGCTGCCGATACATAAGTCATGGATGTAAAGATCGGAGGGAAAAAAATCACAAAACTGCGCTATGAAGCTTTTGGCAGGGGATACTGGTCAACGTTCAAGGCTTGGTTCACAGTCGTCTTGCAGTCACCACAATTGCAAACTTTCCAACCTTTCTTGAGAACGACAACAATTGGTGACCGTTGACTGTAGTTCACTTTGTCCAGCACCCATTCCTTTTCCAGTCTGTCAAGTTCTGCCTCAACTTTGGGGCAAACAGCAAACGGGACAGGTCTGGCTTTCATGTACTTCGAAATGTATTTGGTATCAAGTGTAGCTTGGCATTGAACTTCCTCATTATTCTGAGTCCCTCTTCGAAAGCCACCTTATGACCGGA
>JAPXFY010005002.1:5000-12500 GCA_030674185.1 Monoplex corrugatus | reverse complement strand
CTTCACGACAATATACACTCCACTACCAGAGGAAGCAGCGTGATAGCGGGGAACCTGGGAAGACACGTTCGGGATCTGTTTTGGGAGACCCCTAGGAGAACAACACGATCACGTTCTTCACGGCTACACTCCTCTAGATTCCTCCGAGGAAGGTTCCACCATTTTAACAACTACGAACCGTGGTGGCTGCAATATGATATGTTTTAGTATATCTACAGTTATCAACGATTCTTGTCACAGGACTTTTTCCTCATCATCTCTGACAATTCCCTTGATGAAAGTATACAAACGCTAGAATTTACTTAGTCAGACTATCAGGACTCGGTCAGACTATAATCTCCGTACATTTGACGGCGTGTATACCATTGTTTTATTTATTTGTTATTTGTTTCTGTTCATAATCTACCTATTTTCTCTATTAGAAGGACTTTTTCCCATAGTTTTAACTACATTTTCCCCCCTACCTTTTATTAGTAGTCTAAGTAGTTAATGTTTTCTTTCTGGCCATTTTTTCTCGTACGCAGAAAACCAAAGTCTTCGTGATTATCAAACAAATAACCTTTAATTTAACATAGGAGATTAGCCAACAATGAAACTGCGCCAACAATCACAAATCAAATTTTTGCAGTGGAATTGTAGATCTATTTCCACCAATTCCGCATACCTGGAACATTTTCTCTCATCAAATCAGTGTGAAGTTTTAATTTTGCAGTCCCTTAATGTTATCCAACCAAACTTCCCAACTTCCAAAATTATTATTATCCTCCAATATATGACTTAAGAAATCCCGGGAAGAAGGTGGCTACTGCGATATATATATACTTAAAGAGTTGCAGTATCACATATTTAATTCCCCAGTTTTAACATCCACTGAAGACTTACACGCTTGTGCCGCCACAGTACAATTCAGTAATTCTTTCATCCTGAACGTTTTGTCAGTCTACCTGCCAACAGGTCCAAATGACCACAATACAGAATGGCTGCGTACGATTCCGGATCTGCAGCACGGTAGATGGCTAATAGGTGGAGACTTTAATTCCCACTCTCCGTTTTGGGAAAAAGATTGTTGTACTGTTACAAGCAATCGTTTAGAAGAAAACATAGTTGACAGTGCGCTTTACCTTTTGAATGATGGGAGTGTCATCAGAATTCCTGATGTTTCCAAACACCGGGCAACAGCCATCGTTTCTGTCACTAATATCACCATAATTAGTACCATGCTGTACCTGGGACACTCACAGAGATACTTTGGGAAGTGATCACTTACCTATCATCATAACAATAACAAATGACAACATCAGGATGAAAGACAGCACTCCTGATATCATATCAAAATATAATGACATGCGTGCTTATTGGACCATGTTTCAGATTGCTCTTGCTAAACATGAGTATAAGCATTATGAAAATGAAAATGTAGACGTTATGTTTTCTAAGTTCCAGGAATCAGTTCTAGCTGCTGCAGACCTCTCCATCCCGAAACTCAAAACTTTTAAGTCTAATAATCGTTTGGGTAATGTTTGGTGGACAGAGGAATGTGAGAAAGCAGTTCAGTATAAAAAAGATAAATTCAAAATCTACATCAAAAGCAGAAAACCGGACGATCACATGGAAATGAAAAAAGCTAATACCAGTGTAATAAAATCATCGCTGAAGCAAAGAAAGATTATTGGGCATCATACTGCACCAAAGAAATTTCAGATTTTAAGGATTTTCATAAAGTCTGGACAAAAATGAATCAAATGAAAAACGGAGCCAACTTACCTAGATTTCCAATAATGATTGATACATGTCACAAATTTCCTTCCGACATGGACAAAGCTGAAACTTTTGTAGAACTCTTTGCTGAAAATAGTAAAGTAGACGGTTGTCTCCTAACTGCAAACACTACAGAGAAACGGCAGCTAACAACCCTATCTTCACTGATCCAATACCTCAGAATGATTGCTGGTTTAATTCTCCGATCACCTTAGAAGAGCTAAAAAACACTATCTTGTCTCTACACAACAAAAGGAGTTCGGTAGGTGTCGATGCAGTTTCAACTGAAATGATTAAGCATCTTCCAGAAAATTATATTATTTTCTTACACACATTTTTTCAGAAATGCTGGGTGAGTGGAACTGTACCACAGGTATGGCAAAAGTATATTGTTATACCCATATTAAAAGCAGGAAAGCCTAAAAAACAATAAAAACAGTTACAGACCTATTGCGTTGACGTCCCATACGAGCAAACTAATGGAAAGATTGGTCTTGAACAGACTTATACATTACTGTGATAAAAATAACGTTATTCCGGTAAACCAGGCAGGTTTCAGAAAAGGGAGATCCACAGTTGAGCACCTGGTTAAACTTACAACTCAGATAAAACAACAATTTGCCCGTAGAAAAAGTCTTCTAGCAACCTTTTTTGATGTGAAAAAAGCTTATGATCAAGTTTGGCATACACAATTATTGTACAAGCTGAAATCTATTGGTCTGTCTGGCAATATGTATAATTATATCAAGTCCTATTTAGCCAATAGAACAATTCAGGCAAGAGTGGGAACAAGTTATTCTACTTCACGATGTCTTGATATGGGAATTCCTCAAGGTTCAGTGATAGCACCTATATTATTTAATATCCTTATACATGATCTTCCTAATGTACTCTCAAATCGTGTTGTTTTGGTACAGTACGCTGATGATATATGCATATGGATGAATATTACTTTAAAAAAGATAACTCCCCAGAGAGCACAGAATTACATCAGGAAGGTGTATCAATCTGATCTTAATAGTCTTGGAAACTACATGTTAGAAAATGGTCTGTCGTTATCAACTGAAAAAACTAACATGATGCTATTTAATCCTGGTGGTACTTTTAAATAACTTGCCTACTTTCAGACTGCTTGGTGAAGTGATACATTACAAACAGGTGGTAAAATTTCTGGGAGTTTTTATAACATCGAAATTAAACTGGAATATCCATTTTGATTATGTTTTAACAAAAGCAAGAAAAGCCTTAAATTTCTAAAGATAATAAGCAGATTACCCTGGGGAATGGATACAAACATACTACTTCATCTATCAACAGCACTTGTAAGATCTAAATTATCCTATGCACAAGAGGTGTTCTTCAGTGCACCAAAATATTTACTAAAGAAGATTCAAAGCTTAGACTGCAAAATCTTAAAATTGCACTGGGTGTACCAGTCCATGCTTCAAATCTGGAAACGTACAAAGTTGCTGGAATTCTGTCTCTGAACAACTATCGTGAGCTAGCGACAGCAAAGTTTGCAGTCAGAACTACTTCACAAACGGACAATTTTGTGAGCAAGGAAATTAAACTAAGGTCTGATGTTGACTTTCCAAAACGAGCAAGCAACATTTCATCACAAATGACTGTTGCAACTTATGTATCTGACTTAGTCAAACAGTCTAACATAAATTTGGATGAAATAGCTCAGACACCATCCACAACGCCTATCCCTACATGGGAAATGCTTAAAGCCACTTTTGATATTGATTATACAGATGCTAAGAAATATGAAAACATTAACATTTCGATATGCACAGCGAGAGAACACGTCGATGAAAATTACCGTACCCACCTTCATATTTTTACCGATGGGTCAGTATTAGAAAATAAATCTGCTGGAGCAGCGTTTTATGTTCCAAAATTTAGAATACAAAAGTCATTTTTCATTGGGCCAAATATATCTATATTTACAGCGGAATTAGTCGCTATTATACAAGCGTTGCATTATTTAGTAGACCTTAAACCTGTATTTGTCAAAGTAGTTCTCTTTGTTGATTCAAAATCTGTATTATATGCCTTACAGTCTTTTGATACAGACACAAGACCTGACTTAATTACTGAGGCAAATCATCTTATACATCGTTTAAGGACAAAAGGTACATATATCAGTTTATGCTGGGTGCCTTCTCACGTTGGTCTTCACGGCAATGAAGTAGTAGACAGAGCAGCTAAGCAAGGTGCACACAACACTGATAATACTATAGAATTACGTATTAAAACTTCCGTAAAAGAAGCTTGCAACTTGCTAGAATCAGCCTCATGGATTCGTTTTCATGAACAATTCAATGAAAAGTGTGTGACACAACAAATGATAAAACGTTCTTTTCAAAATGTATGTAAAAAAATTGCAGTATTCTTCCATATATCATTCGAGATCAATTGTTGCTGTTCATTTTCGTATTCAGCTAAACGCGTTGAAAACAAAATATTGTAAAAATATCAAGTGTATTTGCGGAGAACAGTTCACACTGTTTCACTGTTTATTTTACTGCAAAAAGCTACGTTCCTTTTTACCAAAAATGTTTACACAAGAAAACTTTTCTGAAACTCATTTTAAAGAAGTAACTTCAGATCAATCTTTGTCAGTTAAAATTTCAGAATCATTGGTTCACAGTCCTGTTAATGTATTGCTTTAAGTTTATGAAGTTTGTACTTTAGCGTTAAATTTTCCCTTCGCATTGTTAATGTTAACTGTTAGTGTTAAGATTTTGTTCCATTTTTATATTTACCCGCTTACTCATGTCTCATACTCATTCTCCCCTCTGTCCCCAATCCAACTCGCCCTTCTCCCATCCTCCATTTTCCCCCCGTCTAATATCACTCATAGTGAACAGACGTTAAATCAAAGAACATACATACATACATACATACATACATACATACATACATACATACATACATACATGCAGACATACATACATACATATATGCATACATATACACATACATACGTACATACATATATACATACACGCATGCAGACATACATACATACATATATGCATACATATACACATACACACATACATACATACATGCATGCAAACATACATACATACATTTATACATACATGCATACATACATACATACATACATACATACATGCATGCATACATACATGCATACATACATGCATACATGCATACATACATACATACATACATGCATACATACATACATACATACATACATACATACATATATGCATACATGCATACATGCATACATACATGCATACATACATACATGCATACATACATACATACATACATACATACATACATATACATAGATATGTCTACGTTTACACACACACACACACACACACACACACACACACACACACACACACACACATACACACACACGCGCACTCTCGCGCGTCTACATGTAATATTACCCAAAGTGAAAAGACGTTAAATCGAAGAACGATACGAACGAACACACACACATCTCTCTCTCTCTCTCTCTCTCTCCTCTCTCTCTCTCTCTCTCTCTCTCTCTGTCTCTCTCTCTCTGTCTCTCTCTCTCTTCCCCTCTCTCTCTCCCCCTCTCTCTCTCTCCTCTCTCTCCTCTCTTTCTCTTTATATATATATATATATGTGTGTGTATACAAGAGAGGGGGGGGGGGGGTATGAGAATTGTCCTTTCCACAGACTGTACTATATACTGTACGGCTAATCATGTTTTAAAATGTGTGTGCTAAATGCAGTGTGATTATAAGGCAGTTGAAAATGCGTCCAAAGAAACAGGGAGAAAAAATAGGAAAGAGGACAAGTGCAGAGTTAAAAAAAATGTGTGCCATGTACGTGCCTCTGAGGTCTAAAACACACACAGACACAAAAAACGTACCGACTGCACTGTATGGGTGGAAACAACATAGATACATGGAAGGCGTGATTGTGTACGTAACTTCTCTGTCCCATTTTGCAGAGAAATCTTTCATCATCATCATCATCATCATCATCATAATAATAATAATAAATAATAATAAAGAGCATTTATATAGCGCCTAATCTGATGAAAACAAGAGCCCTAAGCGCTTACAGGTATCACGCAGACACAACCAAACACACACACACACACACACACACACACACACACACACACACACACACACACCACACACACACACACACACACACACACGCACACACACACCAGCCGACATTCAAGGCTCAAAAGACAACAAGGGGGGATTTGGGGAAGTTAGGTGGTAGAGTCTTTATAAGTATCATGAGAGGGACTGGAAGAGATGGGTTTTCAGAGAGGACTTGAAAGAAGTGAGAGTTGCAGAGTGGCGAACAGAGACAGGGAGCTGATTCCAGATTACAGGGGCCTGATAGGAAAAGGAGCGTTGACCATAAGTTTTAGTGCGACAGAATGGTATGCGGAAGGTACGAGTATCAGCCGAGGAACGAAGTTGACGAGAGGGGTGTACAGATGGAGGAGGTCAGAGATGTAAGGGGGTGCAAGACCGTTGAGAGACTTAAAACATAACAAAGCAATCTTGTAGCGAATTCTCTTTTCAACAGGTAACCAGTGAAGAGATTTTAGAAGAGGAGTGACATGAGAGGAACGAGATTTTCTGAAGATGAGCCTAGCAGCATTGTTTTGAACTTTTTGAAGCTTTTGAATGAGAGAGAAAGGACAGCCCGAGAGGAGGAGTTGCAGTAGTCGAGACGAGAGAGAACAAAGGCACAGAGGAGAGTTTTGGTGGCTTCGACAGAGAGGATATTGCGAATAGAAGAAATTCTGCGTATCTCAAGATAGCATAATCTGCAAACATTCTGGACGTGTTTTTCAAAGGACAGGGTGTTATCAAGAGTGACTCCAAGATTGCGGACAGTGGAAGATAGTGGAATGTCAGATCCAAGCAGAGAGACAGACAGAGGAAGGGAAGAACACTTAGCCAATGTGGTGGGAGAGATAAGGCTAAGTTCAGTTTTAATGGGGTTGAGTTGAAGTTTGTTTACAGTCATCCAGGAGTGAACATCAGAAATGCAGCCTTGGGTTTGTCTGATTATAGAGGGCAGTTGTGGGAGGGAACCAGAAGTATAGAGTTGGTTGTCATCAGAAAAGCTATGATGGGACATAGAGTGAAGTCGCATAATTTCAGAGAGGGGTTGTGTGTACAGCACAAATAGGATGGGACCTAAAACAGAGCCTTGGGGCACACCAAACTGGAGGGTAGCGGGTGCAGAGGATGAACAACAGACAGAGACTGTTTGAGTGCGATTGGAAAGGTAGGACTGGAACCAAGACAGAGCGATGTCAGAGATACCGAACACTTTATGGAGACGTGTGAGCATGATAGAATGGTCGATGGTGTCGAATGCAGCCGAGAGATCAAGGAGAGATAGAAGAGAGATTTGATTTTGATCAAGAGCAGTCAGAATATCATTTGCAATTTTTACAAGAGCAGTTTCAGGGCTGTGTCCAGTGCGATAAGCCGACTGATAAGGGTAAGAGAGGTTGTTGGCGGTGATATGATCAGAGATCTGTGCGAGAACAATTTTTTCAAGGACTTTGGATAAGAAAGGTAGGTTGGAAACAGGTCGATAGTTTTTGAGGTTATTGGGGTCAAGACTAGGTTTCTTTAAAAGAGGTCTGACCAGGGCAGATTTGAAGGAAAAGGGAAAGATACCAGATGACAGGGAATTGTTGATGACAGTTGTGAAGTGAGGGAGCAAAGTATC
>JAPXFY010005001.1:5000-10000 GCA_030674185.1 Monoplex corrugatus | reverse complement strand
TCTTATAACTTAGTGGATGCCTATGTTTGGAAACTGTTTCAAGATAATCAGAAAAAGTACAATACAAATAGCATGAATATTATAATCAGCAAAATAAGTAAACAGTTTACCATAAATAGAACTATGCAGTCCCTTATGTATAGGTGGAAACTCGATGCATTAAAAACAAAGTACACCAGAAATATTGTCTGTCTTTGTGGACAGAAAATAACGACCAGTCATTTACTTTCTTGCATTACTATGAAGCGACTCATTCCGGTACTTTCTACTCACACAATTTCCGACATATTTGAATCATCATTATTAACATACGAATTTTTTGTTAGCCTGTCAAAAAGTCCAATAGTTCAATATTTGTAATTCGTTCATCTTCTTGTTCATGGTTACAGTTAGCTAGTTTATTGTAAATATTTGTTGTAGTATGTTACTTCATTTGTTATGTTTACGCTCCCCTCTGGCATTTGCCTTGTCCCAGCCCGAATATGTTTTTTGCTGCTCGAGTGGGCTGTAAGTGATATGAATTTGAACTTAAATTTCATTTATTTTTTTTAACCATGACTAACTACACATAACCATTTGCATTTGCTCTTCCGGTTTCTATTCCCCTTCCCCACATCGCTTTTTTTTACATACTTAATTTTTCATTTATTCAATTGTTTATTTACTTATTTATTTATTTATCATTATTCTCATTGTTATTATCATTTATTATTTTTTATTTATTTATTTACTTTTTTGTTTTTTTGTTTTTGTTTTTTTTTTGTTTTGTTTATTTGTCTAAAATCACTTAAGTGAATAGACATTAAACCAATGACCACCACACACACACACGCACACACACATACACACACACACACACACACACACACACACACACACACACACACCATAAGCACACATGACCAACACTGTTTACATATAGGCCTAGTATGTGTTATGTAGCAATAACCATGAAATGTGATATTTACCAACTCTTGTGGTAAAACTTTCCACTGCATGTCAGTGAAAACTCACATTGATGACAGCAAGGTAGGTGCTGTGGTTCCTGGACAGTAAATCATTCTGTAGAAACTCCAGTATGAAGACTGTCCTGTGTTCTCACCACTGGTAGTATTGGTAGTGCTGTACAACCTATACTTCCACAATTTACTGTCCACTTTCCCTTTAAACATCGCACTGAAGTCAGAAAAGTCTGCAATCTTGTCAGCATTCATCCAGTCATTGAGTGCTTGCTCGTCTCTTTGTTGTACTTCAGCAAGTCTATCGTCAGGAGTTTTCCGTTTGGCTAGTGGCTCTTCTGATAAATAGGATGGGCAGTTTGGAAATATAGATGGATAGGCACCTTCACTCAGCTTTGGTCTGGATCTCTCTACTGTCAAAACACTACCGTCTGGTCTTGTCACAGAATCCGATCTGATTATAAACTCTGTGCTGAAATACTTTGCACATGTATACAACTGATTGAGATGTTGGTTCAAAGTTGGCACAGGGAATTTTAGTTTTCCATAGCCGTCGCTTGTCGGGAATGAGAACACAGAAATGTTCACGTTTTTATCATAATATCCTCTGTATCCAGGCACACAGCATGTTTTAGGCATGTTCACTTTGTACACTCACGAAATAATTTTCAACTGTTGTCAGTAAGAGCACATTAGGAGAAAACGAAATACTCCAAGAAGGCCAAACCGACTACACATGTGACGTCACATGATATATATATGGCCCTTTGCGTCTGGCCGTGTATGTCACGAAGGCCACACACACACGTACACACACACACACACACACACACACACACACACACACACACACACACACACACACACACACACACACACACACACACGTACACACACGCACACACACACACACACACACACACACACACACACACACATATATCATTACCATCATCATCATCATCATCATCAGGTGCCCTGTCACATGGCGTTGGCGACCATGGACTTCCAACCATCTCTATCTCTCGTTGTCCCTAGCATCTCCCCCACCCTCCTCATCCCCAGCCACTCTGCAAGTCCGTCCAGCATTCTCTCCCTGGGTCTACCTGGTGCTCTCTTTCCCTCCAGCTTCCCCCCTTGTGATCAGGTGCTCCAAAACCCCCTTCCTCATAAAATGGCATATAAATGTTGCTTGTCTTTTCCTGATCTTCCTTATGAGTGATCTACTTGTGTCTGCCTCCATCATGACTGTCTCGTTTGTTTTCTTTGCTGTCCATGGAACTCTCAACATTCTTCTGAGAAACCACATCTTGGCTGCCTTGATCCTGCTCTGGCTTTGCTTGCTGACTGCCCATGCCTCTCATCTGTACAACAGTATTGGTTCTATATAACATTCAAGGACTCTCTTTCTGATGTTAATTGATAGGCATTTGTTGGTAAGAATGCTTGTCATTTTCTTGAATGCTGTTTTGGCTTGGCCGATTCTGCCAGCTATTTCTGATGTGCATCTGCCTTCTGATGAAATGACCGTTCCCAGGCATTTGAACTGATTAACCTGTGTCAAGGTTGTGCCATTTGCTGTTATTTTGCATGAGGGGATTTCATGTTTTTTTACTGATCACCATGACTTCAGTCTTCCTGCTGTTTAGTTCCAACCCCTTACCTTTGCTTTCTATTTCTAGTATATTCACAAGGTTTTGTAGGTCCCTTTCATTTTCTGCAATTAGCACGGTGTCATCTGCGTACCGATTGTTGTTTATCATTTTCCCTCCAACCTTTAATCTAGGGTCTTCTTCTAGGTTTCTCATGATGTTTTCGCTGTAAAGTGAAAACAGATCTGGTGACAAAACACAACCCTGTCTGACTCCTCTTTTGATGTTTTGGAAAGAGCGTACATTGTTTTCCATTCTCATTGCAGCTGTTTGTTCCCGGTACATATTCCTGATTATTCTCAGATCTTTTCCATCAACATTGAGTCTCTCCAGTTGGTTGATCAATTCTTCATGTCGTACCTGATCGAAGGCCTTGGTATAGTCAACAATGCATAAATACAAATCCTTATTCATCTCAATTAACCTCTCTATGATAGTTCTTAGAATGTATATGGCATTAATAGTTCCTTTCCCTTCCACAAATCCACACTGTTCTTCTGCTATTTCTCTTTTGATTCTATTCCTTGTCCTCATCGTGATTATTCTTAACAGGGTTTTTGTTCCATCACGCATCAAACTGATTGTGCGATGGAGTTCGCATTCTATAGCCCTTGTCTTCTTTGGAAGTGCAATGAAAATTGATTTTGACATATCTTTGGGGATTTTTCCAGTGTCATAAATCTCACACATATGCACACAAAACACATGCACACACACACACACACACACACACACACACACACACACACACACACACACACACACACACACACACACACACACACACACACACACATAGATTAAAGCAACATATACAAGGTTGTTAGTACTTGGTAGAACACAGAGCAGTGGACAATATATCACACAAATCAGAATGATTAATTTCACCAAACCTATCATTTTAGTACTGATCAATATTATGCACTCACTGATTGAAAACATACTGTGGAGATGGGTGGATTCCTTCCACAGATCTACAGAATTAAATATCATGAAACAGAAATCAAACTTGGAGAAGATAAAGTTATGAGAGAAAGGAAGTCATGGTCGTTTTAGGGTGATCACTCAGTTTCGTGTCGTGGTGGTAGCTGTAGCAGTGTGAAGCGCAGTGACTTGTGCCCTGCTCTATTAATAGCCCTGTCTTGTTAACGGTGATCTTGCTGTGCTGTGCAAGCACCGTGGTAACTATTAAAAACAAGTAACAGAGGTTTTCCCCTCATATTCTCAAGAGCTTTTTTTCGATTGGCTTGTGATATATATCATTAAAAAGCTGAGATTTTACCTGACAAAATGATATGCAACTCAACAGTTTACATGCACGTAAACGTCTACAAAACACACAGAAAAGTAAAGGAATCAAAGATAGTGTTGACATGTTTTGTGCTCTTCAACGCCTGTATTTTTTATACTGTGTGTGCATATTGTTTTGAGCTCCCTTTGTTTTCTTGGGGGACAAGGGAATGGCACAAACCTGTAGCATTCCACTGTGTAGGTAGTTCAACGTGTTTTTGTTTGTTTATTACGTGATTAAGATTTGCTGTTTTTCTTGGCTCAAACCAGTTACTTTTAACCTGGTTGACCAGAATGGTCAACTTTGTTGTACTTTTAAACCTGCCGTTTGTTGACAGTATGATACGAGTGCTCTGTCTCTGGCTCTCTCTCTCTCTGTCTCTCTCTCTCTGTCTCTCTGTCTGTCTCTCTCTCTCTGTCTCTGTTTATCTCTGTCTCTGTCTCTGTCTGTGTTTATCTCTGTCTCTCTCTGTCTCTCTCTGTCTCTGTCTCTCTGTCTGTCTCTCTCTCTGTCTCTCTCTCCCTCTCTCTCTCTCTCTCTCTCTGTCTCTCTATGTCTTTCTGTCTCTGTCTGTCTATCTGTCTGTCTGTCTGTCTCTCTCTCTCTCTGTCTCCCTCTCCCCCTCTCTGTTTCTCTTTGTCTCTGTCTCTCTGTCTCCCTCTCTGTCCCTTTCTCTCCCTCTTTCTTTCTGTCTGTCTGTCTGTCTGTCTCTCTCCCTCTCTCTCTCTCTCATTCTCTCTCTCTCTCTCTCTCTCTCTCTCTCTCTCTCTCCCTCTCTCTCTTTCTTTCTTCACTTCCTCCTCATTCATATCGTTCTCAATACTACTAACATTCCAGTTTTGTGTTGTGTTGATGTCTTTGTACTATTACGATTTGTTTGTATTCATGTAGAATTTCCATGAATATCTTAATATATTTTTTACTAATGTACAGTCTCTATGGATGACGACTGGATTTATTCAACACACACTAGTGTGTTAGAAAATAAAAATGCGTTCTTGTTTTCCGCTCACTTTCTTTTTCTAGTGTAGTTTCCATTCACCCAACTGTTCATTGTGGCATTCTGTGAACTAACACACACTTCTCCTAATTCTGTCT
>JAPXFY010005000.1:0-16215 GCA_030674185.1 Monoplex corrugatus | reverse complement strand
TGTTTTGTGAGAGTGTGTGTGTGTGTTGCTTGTTGCTAGCTTTGCCTTGCTTGCATGCTTGCCCCGGGAACGAACTAGGCCTTGGGCCCTACCACCACCACACCACCACGGTACGTGCGCAGAACTCTTTCGTTGTTTGTTCCTCCAATTCTTCGGGTCGGTCGGGCGGTCGGTTGGGCGGGCGAGCGGACGGCCTCGACTCGATGCCAGAGAGACAGACAGAGAGCGAGCGAGAGAGAGAGAAAGAGCGAGAGAGAGGGAGAGAGGGAGAGAGAGCCAGCCTTGTTCTTCTTGTTCCATCCATCCATCCAGTTCCCCCAACTTTTTCGCTGGAGTTACTACCCGCTTTCTTTGATAATTACCTGGCGAAATATTCTGGCAGTGATTCACAGGAGACTGGAACTTGTTCCTGGGAGGGGGAAGTGTGTGTGAGTGGAGTTGTGTTGTGTTAGGGTCGTACTTGCTTGCTTGCTGGCTTTCTGTCTTTCCTTGTGCTGTTGTTTTCAAAAAAAATAATAATAATAACACGAGATAAGATTTTTGTTTCCAAGATTTTTCTTGTTTTATTACCGGAGTTGTTTCGGAATGGATTTTCTCCCCAAACTTTTTTTTTGGGGGGTCGACTTGTAGGCTACTTGTAGTCTGTTAAATAAACGTTCTCAAAACTGTTGGAGGAGTGGTGTGCGTGTGTGTTGTTTCATTTCGTCCGTCACGGGATTGTCTAGTCTAGTCTAGTTTCTGAGCTTCCATCGTGGTTTTTATCTGCATCATTCGGCAATTGTGTTCTTGAAAAAAAAAAAAACCCAAACTTCCTCAAGCTTGTGTGTCTACCGTTGTCAGAGAGTTGGTGAGTGAAGTGTGTTGTTGCCTGCCATCTTGTGTGTTTTTGTGAGAAAGTTTGAAACGCGAGACGCGTCTTGTTTGTGTTTTAAAACACAGGGACGACTTTGTATATTTCCAAGTCAAGGTCTCTTTTCTTGCCTTCATTTAGAACAGTGAATTGACGTTGCTGTGAATCCGTGTTCAAAAGAAATTTTGTACAACTTACTCGTCGTTCGCGCGATCTGGGACGCGAGCATCACACCTCTCAGTCTTCGCTGAACAATTGCAGGTTTGTTCAGCTTACAGCTTGTAAGCCCAAGTTGTGGGTAATACCAAGTTTGTGTGTGTGTGTTTTTTGCCTTCCTTCCTTCCTTCAACATCTGTTCATTGTTAATCGCACAGGAACGAACTCTCTGACTTGTTGTTTTTTTTAGGAGTGGTTCTGAATTTTGTGAAACTTTGTGCGATAATATCGTATTGTGTAGTGTTATATTTTTTAGCCCCAAGCGTTCGGTACGAAATGTCTTTTCAACGCTTTGATTGTTTCAGCTTCAGCAGAAACCGAAACTTAATTTAAAAAGCAATTTGAGAAGTGTAGAAAACGTCTGGAATTTGTGTGAATTTGGCATAGGCCTATCGTGTTCTGTGAATAGTGTGGTGTGTCAAACAGACCTCAAGATATCACCCCCTCCACTTTCCTTCAGAGGATCATGTACCCGACTGGATTTTCATTTTCCGTTTGTGGATTTATGTGTTGTGATAGTCTGAATTCTGCCATGGTTTGGAGTGGTTGGTTTTCGCTTGTGTACTGAAAGAGGTAAGTTTGTTTTCACGATTTCTGTTTTGTAAGTCT
Source organism: Monoplex corrugatus (assembly GCA_030674185.1). Taxonomy (NCBI): domain Eukaryota; kingdom Metazoa; phylum Mollusca; class Gastropoda; order Littorinimorpha; family Ranellidae; genus Monoplex; species Monoplex corrugatus. The sequence continues at coordinate 14,540 of JAPXFY010005000.1, read as the reverse complement.
CTTATTTTAAACTATATGCCCTAATATTTACTTAATTCTGCGATGTCTTGGAGTGATCAATTGGTTTTCGCTTGTGTTCTGAAAGAGGTAGATCTAGGCCTAAGTTTCTTTTCACGATTTCTATTTTATAATCTCTCTTTTGAACTGTAAACTTTAGGCTACTGAATTCTGCGATGGTTTTTTTCAAGATTTCTATTTTATGAATTTCTTGTTGTAAACTATAAAATTCACTTTAATCTGCGATGTCCTGGAGTGCTTAATTGGTTTTCGCTTATGTTCTGAAAGAGATCGGCCTACGTTTCTTCAATTCATGTCAAGATTTCTATTTTGTAAGTCTCTTATTTTAACCCTTTGACCCTGGCACCCTGTCTACCAGCGTCCTGCATTGTCAACCATGCTAGCAAAGCAAAAACATTTATCCCTTTGGCTCCCCCAGCCTATCCACCAGCTTTCTGCAGGAAGCTGGTGGATAGGGTGAGAAAGTCAAAGGATTAAGTTTTAACAGTTGCTGGATAGGGTGCGGGAGTCAAAGGGTTAAAAACTCTAAACTTTACTTAATTCTGCGATGGCGTGGGGTGATTGTTTCTCGCTTCTGCTAAAACTGAAAGAGGTTAGTTTGTTTTCACGATTTAGGCCTATATTTTGTAGTAGTAGTAGTAGTAGTAGTAGTAGTAGTAGTAGTAGTAGTTGGGACTGGCTTTCAATGGCCTAGGCCTTGCGGCCTATTTACGTCCCCTCTTTCTCAACTATTTATAAAACAGGTGTTAATGCGCATTTTCTTTTTGTTTGCACAAGCCTAATCAGGCCTTTAATCATCATAATCGAAGAAAAGTTCTTTGAATTTTGGAATTTCGTCCAAAAAATTTTTGAATTTGTTAGTATCTTGTGCAAATTTTATGTTAGTTGGGAGTTTATTCCACAAAGGGGCTACTCGATGTGAAAAAGAAAATTTTCTTGTGTTAGTACGACAGTGCTGAATAAATATCTTTCCTTCCTTGTTTCTTGGGATATTACATTGTGAAACAGAAAAGAGTGAGTCAACATAAATATTATCAACTCCATTAAATATCTTATACGTTTGGATAAGGTCACCTCTTGTCCTTCTGCCTTTAAGTGAGTGTAATTTCAAATACTTCAATCGTTCTGCGTAAGATTTATCTTTGCATTCTTTTAATAGCTTTGTAAGCTACATCTCTATTTTAAACTAGGCCTATAGCCTAAAGTTTACTTAACTGTGCCATGGCTTGGAGTGATTGATTTTGGCTTGCGTTCTGAAAGAGAGATAAGTTTGTTTTTTCTATTTTGTAAAATCTACTGTTTTAAACTACAGGCCAAAACTTTACTTACTTCTGCGATGGATTGGCGTGATCAGTTGGTTTTCGCTTGTGTTCTGAAAGAGATTAAATTTGTTGTCAAAATTTCTATAGGCCTAATTTTGTTAATCTGTTATTTAAACCTTTGACTCCCACACCCTGTCCACCAGCATCCTGCGTTGTCAACCACGCTACTAGCAAAGCAAAAACATAATCCTTTGGCTCCCTCACCCTATCCACACAGCTTTCTGCAGGAAGCTGGTGGATAGGGTGAGGGAGTCAAAGGATGAAGTTTTGACAGTTGGTGGATAGGGTGCGGGAGTCATAAAGGGTTAAACTATTTAGCCTATAAACTTTACATAATTCTGCGATGTCTTGGAGTGATTAACCCTTTGGCTCCTGTACCCTGTCCATCAGTATATAGGCCTATGCATTGTCAACCACGCTAGCAAAACAAAAACTTAACCCTTTGACTCCCTCACCCTATCCACCAGCTTTCTGCAGGAAGCTGGTGGATAGTGTGAGGGAGTCAAAGGGTTAAGTTCTTTTTTGCAGTTGGTGGATAGGATGCGGGAGTCAAAGGGTTAAATTAAACTATAAACTTTACTTAATTCTGCGATGGCTTGGGGTGATTGTTTTTCGCTTCTGTTAGAACTGAAAGAGTTAATTTTTTTTTACGATTTCTATTTTGTAAATCTCTTAACCTTAAACAATGAAATTCACTTAATTCCGCGATGTCTTTGACTGATCAATTGGTTTTCGCTTGTGTTCTTAAAGAGGTAGATCTAGGTCTAAGTTTCTATTCACGATTTCTATAATTTTGTAAATCTCTGTTTTAAACTGTAAACTTTAGCCTATAGCCTACTTAATTTCTACGATGGTTGGAGTGACTGGTTTTCGCTTGTGTTCTGAAAGAGATGTAGTTTGTTTTCAAGATTTTTTTCTATTTTGTAAATCTCCATTTTAAGTTAGCCTATAAAATTTACTTTGTTGTTGATTCATGGTTGATGAGATTGATGAATAATTTCAAATTTTGAAGGAGATTTGTCGCGTGTGTAAAGGCCGCTGAAGTTAGGCTATATATTTGTCAGAACAACCCAGAATCGGGCACATTAGGCCTACGACACTGGCTGTTTGTAGTGAGTTGAGATAGAGACCAACTATCATGATTTCAAAAACACTTTATCATCGTTAGTATCGACGGCGATTTAAAAACGAGCTTATATCTAATATAAGTTATAACGTTACTGAATATGTAATGATAATAATAATGTGTGTGTGTGTGTGTGTGTGTGTGTGTGTGTGTGTTGTGGTGTGTGTGTGTGTGTGTGTGTGTAATCTGTCTGTCTGTCTGCGGGTGTGTGGGCGCATGTTTATGTGTGTGAAGAGAGAGGGAGAGATTCATACACACACACACACACACACACACACACACACACACACACACACACACACACACACACACATACACACACACACACACACACACACACACACACACACACACACACACACACACACACACTGGGGAGAGAGAGAGAGAGAGAGAGAGAGAGAGAGAGAGAGAGAGAGAGAGAGAGAGAGAGAGAGGCGGGGAAGGGGTGTGTGAGGCATCTCTGTTCGTGTGTGTGTGTGTGTGCATAACCCCCCCCCCCCCCCCCCATACGGGTCGCTGCCGGCCCCTGGACCCCTTTCAGTTTTTGGCTTTTTCTAAGTTGCACCCTTGCATTTATAAAGCTGAGGATCGAGAGAATTTATCATGATACCTTATCGTTATTATAGGACATCATGTAGGATTAAAAAAAAAAAGAAAGTGGAGCGGCCATCGTGCTTTTAGACAGCCAGGGCTGTTTGTTGACAGGGTAGCCTAATGGAGGTGTATGGTTTTGTACGTCGCAGATATTTTCATAAAGCTGAGCATCGAGAGAATTTATCATCATACCTTATCGTTGTTGTAGGACATCGTATTGGATAGAAAAAAAAGTTGTGTGTGTGTGTGTGGTGGGGGGGGGGGGGGGGGCGGTGAGGTGGGGGGGGGGGGGGTTACATCACGGGTGAGTTCAAGACAGTCAAGTGGGGACTACTCTGCTTTAAAAAATATATGAGGGATAACTTGGGTTAAGCACATAGGGTTTTTCCCTCCTGGTAAAAGCTGAGGGGTGTGTGTGTGTGTCTTCTGTGTGTGTGTCTGTGTGAGTGTGTCTGTCTGTCCGTCTTCCTCTGTCTCTCTGTCTCCCTCTGTCTCTCTGTCTTTCTGTGTTGCTGTCTCTCTTTCTTTTTCTTTCTTTCTCTCTCTCTTCCTTTCTCTTCGTCTCTCTCTCTCTCTTTCTTTCTTTCTCTCTTTCTTTCTCTCTCTCTATCTCTGTGTCTCGCTTCATCACTCCATCCCTCTTTCTGTCTCATACCTCCCTCTCTGCTCTCTCTCTTTCTTTCTCTCTCTCTCTCTCCCTCTCTATGTCTCTGTTTCTCCCTCTCTTTGTCTCTCTCTTACTCCCCCCCCCCCCCACAAACTATCTTTCTCTTCTCCCTCACCCCTCTCTCTCCCATGTCTCTCTCAATTTCTCTGTCTCTCACTCTTACTCTCTCACTGTCTCTCTCAGTATTTCTCTCTCTCTCTCAATCTCTCTCTCTATCTCTTTCTCTCTCTCTTTCTCTCTCTCTTTCTCCTTCTCTCTTTCTCTCTCTGTCTGTCTGTCTCTCTCCATCTGTCTCTGTCTGTCTCTCTCCATCTGTCTCTGTCTCTGTTTGCCTCTCTCTATTTCTCTCTATCTCTTTCTCTCTCTCTCAGTCTCTTTCTCTCTCTGTCTCTCTCTCTCTCTCAATCTCTCTCTGTCTGTCTCTGTCTCTATCTATCTGTCTCTTTCTCTTTCTCTCTCTCTCTTTCTCTCTCTCTAGTCTCTCTCTCTCTTTCTCTCTCTCTTTCTCTCTCTCTTTCTCTCTTTCTTTCTCTCTTTCTCTCTCTGTCTCTCTGTCTCTCTCTCTGTCTCTCTCTCTGTCTCTCTCTCTCTCTCTCTCTCTCTCAATCTGTCTCTGTCTGTCTCTGTCTCTGTTTGCCTCTCTCTATTTCTCTCTATCTATCTCTCTCTCTCTCTCTCTCTCTCGCACGTGCGCGTGTAGATCTTGCACTTGAGCACACAGCTGGACTTCACCACGTCTGTCGACACTAATGCTGATTTACTTAACCCCAACTTTGACCCTAGCCTCTCGCTATCTCTATAACTCTCACTCTCAGGATCTGCAGTAAATGTAGACTCACTGTATCTTTAACCCTTTGATTCCCGCATCCTGGCTGTGAATAGCAAAAAATTTAATCCTTTTGATTCCTTTGCCCCACCCACCAGCTTTGTGCTGGTGAGTGGTGTGAGGGAATGAAAGGGTTAAGTTTTTACTTTGATAGCATAGTTGGCATCCCTTATCCCAGCCACTAGTTTTCTGCTAGTGAATGGGGCGAGGAAATCAAAGGGTTAAATTTTTGCTTTGCTATCATGGTTGGCGTGGCAGGATGCTGGTGGACAGAGTGCGGGCGTCTCGCAGGACAGGATGTGGGAGTCGAAGGGTTAATAGTAATATAAATAACTTACTAAGTAAATGTGTGTGTGTGTGTGTGTGTGTGTGTGTGTATGTGCGCGCGCGTGTGTGTGTGTGTATGTATGTATTCATATGTATGTGTGTGTATGTGTGTGTATGTGTTTGTATGTATGTGTGTGTATGTGTTTGTATGTGTGTGTATGTGTGTGTGTGTGCATGGTGTGTGTGTGTGTGTGTGTGTGTGTGTGGGTGGGTGGGTGGGTGTGCATGGTGTGTGTGTGTGCATGGTGTGTGTGTGTGTGTTTGTGTGTGTGTGTTTGTGTGTGTGTGTGTGCCTGCGTGTGTGTGTGTGTGTGTGTGTGCGTGCGTGTATTGTGTGTGTGTGTGTGTGTGTGTGTGTGTGTGTGTGTGTGTTCGTGCATATGTGTGAGTCACTGAGTGTGTGTGTGTGTGTGTGTGTGTGTTCGTGTGTGTGTGTGTGTGTGTGTGTGTGAGTGAGTGTGCGTGCGTGCGTGCGTGCGTGCGTGTATGTGTGTGTGTGCGTGCATGGGTGTGTGTGTGTGTGTGTGTGTGTGTGTGTGTGGGGTGGGTGGGTGGGTGGGTGTGCATGGTGTGTGTGTGCATGGTGTGTGTGTGTGTGTTTGTGTGTGTGTGTGCCTGCGTGTGGTGTGTGTGTGTGTGTGTGCGTGCGTATGTGTGTGTGTGTGTTCGTGCATGTGTGTGAGTCACTGAGTGTGTGTGTGTGTGTGTGTGTGTGTATGTGTGTGTGTGCGTGCGTGCGTGCGTGCGTGCGTGCGTGCGTGCGTGCATGTGTGTGTGTATGTGTGTGTGTGTGAAAGGCCGTAACAGGGGAGGGGGGAGGGAGAGGATCAACTGTTTGTGTGTCTCTCGTCTCTCTCTCTCTCACCCGCAGACTTTTCCCCGCTTTCAGAGCGCAAGTAACGGACAGCCTGCTGTATCATCACACAATATAATTAGGACTATGTGTCACATTATTAGTTCGTTCGTTTCATTGGGATTTTAAGCCCCACCACTCTATGTGTAGGCCTCTGTGAGGCGTAGCGATAACAATTGTTTTTAAAAGGAACCCCTGTGAATATTGCCTCCCCCCTCCCCACCCCCCCACCCCCACTGACGGGCTAAGCTCTAAGAGTATTATCTCCCTTACCTGTCGGACTAAGTCCTAAGAGTGTTATCTCCCTTACCTGACAAAGTCCTAAGAGTGTTATCTCCCTTCCCTGACGGGCTAAACCCTAAGAGTATTATTATCTCCCTTCCGTCGAGGAAGCCCTATAGTGGGGAAGTCAAGTCATACGATTGTGCACTTTTTAGTAGAGACATGTCCTCTTACACATAAATAGTATGGACCATGACGAACATATCTGGAGGTGGAAACACGATCACAGCACCCTGTGTAAGGCGCAGTGATCGATCAAAGTTTCCAATCAGTGTATTCTTAACACTGTCAGGACACCATAGGGGCAGTAAGACCTGCATGTTGGGAGCAGACCTGCACGCGTATGCAGGGCGGGCAAGATCTGTCATCACGGGCTTGGCACCAGCGGCGGTGTAAACTTGGCGGGTTAGACCTATGAGAATTAATTCATTCCGGTTGATATTTTATATACAATCCGTCCGTTTTCGAAAGTTTACAAAACTGTTGAAATAAACTGAAATGACAAATATATTTTTACGAGTTCTTAGAATATATGTAGTTGAAATGGGGCGATCTACTGATATGAAAGGATGACTATGAATAATTTTTAGGGGGTGCAGAAAAAGAAATCACCGTATAGGCCTACGGCAACACGTTTTGAAGGGCCCGGTAAACTGACGTAGACTTTTTTCAGTCTTTCAGTGAATGCGATTCGAAGACTGCCGATTTCATGCTGTATTTTGGTTAAATGATATATTGTATTATTTTAAAAATAGAATGCAATCCATTAATTCTGAAATTCATGCAGCTATTTCTTGCCTTTGTCAGCATCACATAACAATAGTAATAATATCTACTGGCCTTGTTCATCAAAACAGTTGATAATCATTAATAATTATCAACATTTATAACACTAAATGTTCAAATTAAGTTGTGTTTAAAATATTAACATTTATTGGCACCATATCAGTCGGGCCTGTGCGTATGTTTCATTTGAGTGAAATTTGCCGATGTTTCTGTTGACGCCGTTATGAAATGTATGGTGTTCCATATCAATCAAGAGTAAAGTTTTGTTTTTTGTATGTATTACCGATCTGATGGAGTGAGCCGGAATATACGGTGATGTCTTGTGATTACAAGCGAATCGACAGCCCCAGTCTACCGTTTTCAACTGAAGGAGACGATGAATTGACTATTGAATGGAGTCTGTGTGCACTGTGCCAGAACCCAGCAAACAAAGCGTCTCTTACATGCCCATTTAAGGGCCAAGGAGCCAAAGGGGATGGCGCAGGATACGTTTATATTGCCCAGAATTTGAAAGCTTTTCAGAAAATAGGCGAGAATCCACTTTCTGTTCCCTTATCTAAGCTGAATGATGGATCTGGGTTTGAAGAGACTGAAAAAACATGAAGCTTCTTGGCACAAATCATGTCGTGCGAAAATAAGCAATACTATTCTGAACAGAAATAGAAAGGAATGATAAACCTAGCCCTGTGAAAACACGGAAGCTTAGATGATGGTGGTTGTGTCGCAGACGAGAAAGGAAGTGAACCACAATGTCTGTTCTGCAATGGGTCATCTGGCACCATAGGACTTCACAGAGCAATGATTTTATCTTTGTATTTTGTTACAAAGGTCGTGTTCATGCCCAGCAACTGAACGATATAGAGCTACTTGGAAAGCTTGCTGTCAAAGACATGGTGGCAATGGATTGCCATTATCATGTAAAATGTCTGTCTGCCTTGCACAGACACCAGACACCAGAATCAGAAGAGGTTGTGGCTTACATTGAAAACTTCAGAGATGATACTCACACAGCCTCAGTTTTCAGCATGACTTCTCTGTCTCGTCTATACACCTCTCGCCTCTCACAGTTTGGTCTAACAAACGCGAAGGTACATTCAACACGCCTACGACAGAAAATAGAAGCTGCTATCCCAGATCTCACATGTACAAGTCAGGGAAGAAATGTCATTCGTCAGTTTGACAAAGATCTTTGAAACGCCATGAAGAAAGTATGCAGTTCTGATTCTGAGGCCCTTCGGTTGGTCAAAGCAGCCCAGATCATAAGGAAAGATTTATTTCAGAAAAAAGTAACATTCAGTGGAACGTTTAATGACAGCTGCCAAGACGATTCCGTCCCAGCCTCCTGAAAGCACTTATGAGCTTCATCCTAGATGGTCCAACAGCTATAGAACAACCCGAGTCTGGTACAAAGCCAGACAGGCAAGCTGTTCTCAGGCTTTCCCAAGTGATTGCTTTCAACTGTCGCAAGACTGCAAAGGACTCAAGCTTTCACTGGTACAACAACAACTTTGACCTGAAATTACATGCAGAATGAAAGAAGGAACTTATTGGTACATTCTCTGACCTAGGTCTGCGGATTTTGTACGACAGGGTGATGTCAGTTTCATGTCAGATAGCGCACAATGTCTGCCGAAGATTTGAGGACGATAAGGTAGTTGTCTCAACAAACATGAGAAAGAGTTTGTTCACAGTTGGCATGGTTGATAACACAGACCACAACCCCAGCTCAACAACTTCATCTGATTCCTTCCATGAAAGCAGCATCTCCCTCATTCAGCACAGAGTGACACAGGATGATGGTGAGGAGCAATGGAGCCCACTCATTGATGATGATGCAAACAACCAAAATCGGAGAATTCCTTTGCTGCTACCTGATTACACCAATGTTTTCCCTGTGCCTGAACCTAACAAAGAACAGTTGGTGTCTGCACCATCAGGGCGTAAGCAGCCAGACATCAGTTCTGAGGTTCAAAATTGTGTCCAACAGTTTGCATGATTGAAACACGTGTCAGGACGTTGGAAACACGGCCAGTAGACAACAGTGACCCTTTGTCATGGGCTGCATACTATGCGTCTCTACAACCACACAATGATGTTCCAACTGCCATCATTGGATTGCTGCCTGTCCTCATGGACAATGCTCATACTACTGCATTAATCAGACACGCCATGACCCTGGTAAAAACATCTATACAACACCAGAATCTTGGACAAACACCTGTGTTAGGAATGGATCAGCCACTGTATGCCATAGCAAAAGGAATCCAATGGTGCTGGCCTGATACTTTTGGCGAAAAACATTTTGTCATCATGTTAGGAGGGCTTCACATAGAAATGGCTGCTTTCAAAACGCTTGAAGTCTGGTTGGATGGTTCAGGGTGGAACACTGCAATTACCATGGCAAGAATTGCATTTTCTGGCGTTGCCAATTCGTTAGTCAGGGCAGCTCATTTAACCAGAACAAAGCATGCCCACCAGATCACGGCTGCTGCACTCTACATTTTGCTATGGCGAGCCTATTCAAAGTTCCTGGAGTCGGATCAAAGCATTATCTTACATTTCTAGGACTGGAGAGAAAAGATGACAGATGAGCAGCCATATTTTGCATAGTGGGCTACAGTTCTGGATTTCCAGTTGTGCGTTTTTCAGCTGGTCTACTCAATCCGGACAGAAGATTTCAGAATGTATGTTCAGTGCTTGACAAAACTGATGCCTTGGATGTTTGCCCTGGACCACTTTAAACTATGCTCGCTGGTTGACTGTTCACATCCAAGACCTGGCAATGCTTGAAGAAATCCACCCTGGCTATATTGCATCATTTCTGCTCTGGGGCCTTTGTTGAAAGAAAAACAAAACGCATTTTTTTCTGCAATTTGGTCACATGAACAATGTAACGCTCTTGTGAAAGGTGACGGAGGTGCTATTGGCCTTACAAACAACCCCAATGCTCTGAGACGCTGGATGATTGCTGGGCCAGAAATATCACGACTTGTAGGAGACTTTGAGAACCAGTTGGAAGGGGATGCAAAATTGAGTACTCACCATCATGAACAACGCCCCTGCACCCAGACTGTGTTTGCAACACAAGTCAGTCTTGGTTTCCCGCTTTGAAGAAATGGGGAATCCTTTCATGGAGGACAGCATGTACCTCTTTGCCATTGATAGAAAAACGTTATGAACGACGAAGTTGTCAACAGTGTGAGGACTGCCTCACACAGGACCAAGAACAGTACACAGCATTCGTCGAAGAGCGCTTTGAACCAAGTCTCTGTCTGACCCCATAAAAAGAAACAGATTTCCTTTGTTTTCAAACCAAGTTCGACGTTTACCCACAAGTGTCAAGAGCAATCTTTCCATGTTGAAAAACGACTGCTCACTCTTTCCCAGGCCTAACACCACCCTCTGTGCTTGTGGTGGAGACTGCTATCAGGATGTCTAAATCAGACATTTAAAAGTCATTTTCTTTCTTTTTCAGTTTTGAAACCAGTCATTTAAAAACATTAATTTGTATATTTTATAGCTAGACTGATTGATTTCTTTGATGTAAAAAACTATTTTGTCATTTTGTTTCCATATGCATATGATACTTCGGACATAAATATATTGCTCTATTACGAAGCTCAGGTTTTCATGAAAAGAGGATCCTTGTATGGCTTAACTATTTGAAATTCAAATCAGTCGGTATGATTTACTAGATAACCAAGAAATACACAGGCAAATAAGTCCTGAGTGTCTCAGCTTTGTTTTGTAATATCAGTTTAATCAGGCAAAAATAAAAACAAAGCTCGTGGAAATAAAGCAACCAAAGTATGAAAATCACTTGACCTACTTAAATTTTCTCTTGTATCATGCGCTCTATTAAAAAACAAATGTGATCCGTCTTCTACGGAAAAAACAACAACAAAAAACAGAACGAAAATGTTATTATCTTACACAATATGGTTGGATCTCAGTTCTATGTTACCACCGAGAGCAACTCAATGCAAGTAATCCTGAAATTTACTTGACCTCATTTTTGATTGACCTAATTATTGATTAATGTCCCCAAGAAGGGCTTACACACAAAATGTATGCCTGTTTGCGGCATGTAGCTTGTCAAATATCTGAAATATTTTAGTCCTGTGTGGGTTTTGGATGTGACAGTTCGTCCTTTTTGTGCAGAAGCATGAAAAGAAGAAGATGACACACTGACCTAATTAAATGTGTGACCACGCCCATCACAGGTCACGCCCAATGTGTTTCCATCTCTAAAACCGTTCAGAAAGGGTTCAAGTACCTTCACACCAAATGGCATGCTTCTACTACGAAGTGCACGATTCAATGATATATGCCGTCTTAACATCCGTACTACTAAGAGTATTGTTATCTCCCTTCCCGTCGAGGAAACCCTAAGAGCATTGTTATCTCCCTTCCCGTCGAGGAAGCCCTAAGAGTATTGTTATCTCCCTTCCCGTCGAGGAAACCCTAAGAGCATTGTTATCTCCCTTCCCGTCGAGGAAGCCCTGAAAGTGTTGTTATCTCCCTTCCCGTCGAGGAAACCCTAAGAGTATTGTTATCCCCCTGATCTGTCGGACTAAGTCCTAAGAGTATTGTTATCTCCCTTCCCTGGACGGGCTAAGCCCTAAGAGTATTATCTCCCTTCTCTGACGGGCAAAGCCCTTTATGAGTGTTGTTATCCCCCCTTACTTGACGGGCTAAGCCCTTTAAGAGTATTGTTATTTCCCTTCCCTGATGGGCTAAGCTCTATATTGTTATCCCCCTTCCCTGATGGGCTAAGCTCTATATTGTTATCCCCCTTCCCTGATGGGCTAAGCTCTGTATTGTTATCCCCCTTCCCTGATGGGCTAAGCTCTATATTGTTATCCCCCTTCCCTGGATGGGCTAAGCTCTATATTGTTATCCCCCTTCCCTGGATGGGCTAAGCTCTGTATTGTTATCCCCCTTCCCTGATGGGCTAAGCTCTGTATTGTTATCCCCCTTCCCTGGATTGTCTAAGCTCTATATTGTTATCCCCCTTCCCTGATGGGCTAAGCTCTGTATTGTTATCCCCCTTCCCTGGATGGGCTAAGCTCTGTATTGTTATCCCCCTTCCCTGGATGGGCTAAGCTCTATATTGTTATCCCCCTTCCCTGATGGGGCTAAGCTCTATATTGTTATCCCCCTTCCCTGGACGGGCTAAGCTCTATAGTGTTATCCTCCTTCCCTGATGGGCTAAGCCCTTTAAGAGTATTGTTATCCCCCTTCCCTGATGGGGCTAAGCTCTATATTGTTATCCCCCTTCCCTGGATGGGCTAAGCTCTGTATTGTTATCCCCCTTCCCTGGATGGGCTAAGCTCTATATTGTTATCCCCCTTCCTGACGGGCTAAGCTCTATATTGTTATCCCCCTTCCCTGGATGGGCTAAGCTCTATATTGTTATCCCCCTTCCCTGACGGGCTAAGCTCTATATTGTTATCCCCCTTCCCTGATGGGCTAAGCTCTATATTGTTATCCCCCTTCCCTGACGGGCTAAGCCCTAAGAGTATTGTTATCCCCTTCCCTGGATGGGCTAAGCTCTATATTGTTATCCCCCTTCCCTGATGGGCTAAGCTCTATATTGTTATTCCCCTTCCCTGATGGGCTAAGCTCTGTATTGTTACCCCCCTTCCCTGATGGGCTAAGCTCTATATTGTTATCCCCCTTCCCTGATGGGCTAAGCTCTGTATTGTTATCCCCCTTCCCTGGATGGGCTAAGCTCTATATTGTTATCCCCCTTCCCTGATGGGCTAAGCTCTATATTGTTATCCCCCTTCCCTGGATGGGCTAAGCTCTATATTGTTATCCCCCTTCCCTGATGGGCTAAGCTCTATATTGTTATCCCCCTTCGCTGTATGGGCTAAGCTCTATATTGTTATCCCCCTTCCCTGAACGGGCTAAGCCCTTTAAGAATATTGTTATCCCTCTTCCCTGATTGGCTAAGCCCTTTAAGAATATTATTATCCCCCTTCCCTGAACGGGCTAAGCCCTTTAAGAATATTGTTATCCCCCTTCCCTGACGGGCTAAGCCCTTTAAGAATATTGTTATCCCCCTTCCCTGATGGGCTAAGCCCTTTAAGAATATTGTTATCCCCCTTCCCTGATGGGCTAAGCCCTTTAAGAATATTGTTATCCCCCTTCCCTGATGGGCTAAGCCCTTTAAGAATATTGTTATCCCCCTTCCCTGAACGGGCTAAGCCCAGAGAGTAGGCCTATGGAGAGGAGGAGAAAATGAGATCTCTCTTTGTGTACCTTTCTGTAACATGTCATATTAATTAAGCCCAGGGCATGTATCAGAATACATGTATAGCCTACATGTATGTATATATATATATATATATATATATATATATTATATATTATATATTATATATATATATATAATTATCTGCATTAGGCCCATGTTGTGTCACATTAAACGATTAGGCTGTTTACTTTAATCGCTCGCCCGTACATGGCCCATGCGTAGACTGGGCATGATGAATTATGACGATGATGATAATGTCGTCTGGTGGGTTTTAACATTCATCTTGCTGTATCATGTTTTAAGCAGCCTGTACATCTGTCTCTGTCTCAGTATCTGTATTTGTCTCTGTCTCTCTGATTCTGTGTCTGTCTCTTGTCTGTCTGTCTGTCTGTCTCTCGCTGTCTCTTGCTTTCTCTCTCTCACTTTCTCTCTCTCTTTCTCTCTCTGTCTCTTCCTCTGTCTGTCTCTCCCTCTCAATCTGTCCGTCTGTCTGTCTTTCTGTCTGTGTCTGTCTCTCTCTTCCTGCGGGAAGCTGGTGTGTAGGGTGAGGGAGTCAAAGGGTTTTGAGTTTTTGCTCTTTTAGTACGGTCGACAATATAGGATGCAGGTGGACAGGGTGCAGGGAATCGGAGGGCTAAAAAGCAGATGAACGAAAGCAGAGAGAGAGAGAGAGAGAGTTGTGAAAGAATTATTTACTCATACACACACACTACAGGCATACATATATATATATATATATATATATATATATATATATATATATATATATAATATATGTATACATATATTATATATATATATATGTATACATATATTATATGTACAACACATATATATATATATATATATATAAATAAACATATAAATAGATATAGAGCAATGACTCATGCACTCCACAGAAGTCTAAGAGACAAGGGCAGACACGCGGCGCGGAAATAAATCATGCATTTCAACCCATAACAATCACAAAACAGAGAGAGAGACAGAGATGAACAGAGACAGAGAAAGACAAAGAGAGAGAGAGACAGAGAGAGAGAGACAGACAGACAGACAGAGATGACCAGAGATGAACAGAGACAGAAAGAAGACAGAGACAAAGAGAGAGAGAGAGACAGAGAGAGAGAAAGAGACAGACAGACAGAGAGACGGAGAGAGAGACGGCGAGATGAACAGAGATGATCAGAGAGAGAAAAAAGAGAGACAAAGAGAGAGAGACAGAGAGAGAGAAAGAGAGAGAGAGAAAGACACAGAGAGAGAGAGAGAGAGAGAGAGACAGACAGCCAGAGACAGAGAGGGAGAAAGACCGCTCTAGATGAACACACATACAAACAAACCATAAGAACAAAACAAAACAAGATAGGCCTAATGCACAAACAAACAAAACCAAACCCCACCATATTACAATATTGCTAGAGAGAGAGAGACAGACAGACAGAGACAGAGAGAGACAGAGACAGAGAGACAGAGAGACGGG
>JAPXFY010004999.1:12500-16218 GCA_030674185.1 Monoplex corrugatus | reverse complement strand
GAAAAGAAAAAATGCAAATGAAAAGAAAACTCCTCTAATGCATCTCAAAGGCTCTCCTCTGCTGAAAGCTGAAGCAAGGACTTTGGAAGATATTGAAGCGATACAAGGAACTTCTGAAGGCCAACATCATCAGCTGAGGAAGCATCAACAGCATCAACTAGGAAGACATTGGCCACAACAGAGTAAACTGGTGATAGAGATGCACACAGAGCACAACAATTGAACACAGCAACAGCTGTGGTTTTTTTGTTGTTGTTGTTTGTTTGTTGAGGTTCATCGCATCAGGAGGTTACCTTTGTGCTCACCTTTATTTTTTCCTCGTCATTTTCAAGCCCCCTCAATGGCCACAGAAGTGGTACAGTTTTAAAATGTGATGATGATGATGATGTAGGTAAGGATGATAATCCTGATACTATGAAGTTCCTTTAGATTTGAGACTGCGGGGACAGGGCTGTACTCTACGCTTACTGTCATATCCTGGCTTTCAAACCAGGCCGAGAGATACAGACACCCGTGGTGCTGGTCAGAAGATTTGAGCAACCCCCGCCATGACGCATCCGTGAAGTCGATGAGACTCGACTTGTGTGGGGCCCAATCTTCCCAATAAACCCATAGCACGCCAGATTCTGGGCAGGAGCCGGTTAGAGCCGAAAAATCCCACAATGATTTTTTTAAAGGACTGATGGGGATTCGAACTCACAACCTTCCAGTTTCCGTGCGCTAACCATTACACCACGGCGACTGATGGCCGCTGCTATTCAGCAGAAGAGGGCCGGGCGAAGCAGACCCCAACCATGCACGACGACTTTCATGCGAGCCTGTGAAAGATATGTGGTTCAGGGGGGGTCTAGTTTTCCATACTGGACGATGAGGACCATTGTGCCTATTATCTTCGGATCGCCGAGAAAGTTCATCCGTAGAGGGGAGGAGGAAGAGTACCAGTAAATGGAGGGTCTGGAAGAGTTGGGTAGAAGGGAGCTGAGTCAATTAGAAATTTCTTCGTGGAGAAAAATGTGGAAAAGGCAGAAGGGAGATCATCTGGACTGATATTTGATGGCAACGGAGTTCATTTCTCAGTACCAAGGTAAATCAGACATAGTAAAAATTTGAATTTTTGTTTTTGATTTCATGAATTTTGTTTGAAAAGAAATTCAGTTTTCATTTAAGAGCAACCCCAGTTACCTTGTTATGCATAGATTGATCAATCTGATGGTGTACTTCTAGTTTTGAAGACACGCATCTGGCGCTCGGCCCTTCGACATTTTGCTTTGTTTTCGTGGACTGGGCGTGTTAAAAGGGTCCGTGTTTCACTTGCGTACATGAAGTTTGGAATACACCAGCGCGCATAACAGCCTGTTGTTTTTTTTTCATGCAGAAAATCTTGTCCTTCCGTACAGATTTCAGCCTGGCAGTGCTGCTCAAATGATAGTATCATATGTTAAAATTTTTTTAGTTCAATTTCTCCCAAAATGACGTCTCCGCACTTGGGAAAGAATTCCGTATGCAGGTGCCATGTGATGGCGAAGATCCAGAACGATCATGGGCACAAGCCTAAGCCTTGCCATAAACCTACGAGCTGGCCAGATTCCTGAGATCCTACCTAGGTAGTTCCATAACCCTGGGGTCGTAGGGGAGTGAGGTGGCAGAGAACCCTCAACTCTTCCTGGGGCCAGCCACCACGAGTGGTGGCGCCCATCCCCTCTCCTCCACTTTAAATTTCAAATTCGTATTTAAAATTCTTTTACCAAGACTTCAGAAAGGCAAGAAGGCTAATTGGTCTCAAGGGTGCAACCCGGGAAATCAACCTATCTGTCTGATGTTTTATACCAAGGGAACGGGCAAAAGCCACGCTCTTCACGATTTTCAACTGTCGTGGGATCTTTAGCATGCGCAGCCAGAGGCACGCGGGTCCGACTCGGGTTTGGGGCCCTTTCCGAAGGAAATAGACGTTCAGTTTTGATTTTCCGGTCAAACTGATGAGAAAAGTCGAGGCCTCTACGGGGAGCGAACCCTGCAACCTCGAGTTTAGTATTGGCAGGCGAACGTCTGAACATTCTGCCATCTTATAGTATCATAAATTAAACCAATAGTCACACGCACATCATAATTATCAGGACATAAGATCATCAATAACACAGGAAACGAACATAAGCTTCGTTCCGAAGTCGGTCGCGCTCCTCAACAATGAGTCAGTTTCGCACGGATGCACTGCAAGTGAGCACAGTGTGTGTATGTGTGTGTGTGTGTGTGTGTGTGTGTGTGTGTGGTGTGTGTGTGTGTGTGTGTGTGTATGTGTGTGTGTGTGTGTGTGTGTGTGTGTGTGTGTGTGTGTGAGTGTGTGTGCGTGTGTGTGTGCGTATGTATTTGTATGTGTGTGTGTATTTGTGTGTGTGTGTGTATGTGTGTGTGTGTGTGTGTGTGTATGTATGTGTGTGTGTGTGTGTGTGTGTGTGGTGTGTGTGTTGTGTGTGTGTGTGTGTGTGTGTGTGTGTGTGTATGTGTGTGTATACAGAACCTGGATTATTTTATAGTAATTTGTTTAAAAAGATATTTTGAATGGCTTGACCATTTCTGTCAATTTATTTGTTTTGATTTCAGTAACAGTTCTTTATGCAGTATGAACGTAATTGTCTCTTACCATTTTTCTCGCAGGTGATGACCATTCTGGCTATTCTGCATCTGCAAGGCCATGACTTCGATTAACAAGGACCCACATACCAACATCTAAAGACTTTTTTTTCAATGATTTTAGGCAGCGGGTCAGTTTGAAACAGGGGTTGCTAATCGTGAATGTGGCCGCATTTAATCCTTTGACTCCCGCAACCTGTCCACTAACGGCAATAAATTAACCCTTTGATTCCCTCACCCTATCCATCAACTCCTGCAAAAAGTTGTGCATTGACTGGAGGGGGTGTCTTTTGGTCATGTGAGACGAATTTTATACAGAATAGCTAGTTGTGATTCAGACCTTAATTTTATATCTATATCCATGTCTATATCTTATATCTATATCTAAATCTATCTATCTATCTATCTATCCATCTATCCATCTATCCATCTATCCATCTATCCATCTATCCATCTATCTATCTATCCATCTATCTATCTATCTATCTATCTATCTATCTATCTATCTATCTATCTATCTATTTGTCTGTCTGTCTGTCTATGTATCTGTGTATCTATATATGTATGTATGTATGCATGTATGTATGTATGTATGTATGTATGTATGTACGTATGTATGTATGTATGTATGTATGTATGTATGTATCTGTCTGTCTGTCTGTCTGTCTATCTTTCTATCTATCTATAGATATATATGTTCCTTTTTCTGAAGAGAAGATACACAGACACACTCGTTATTTACATGTAAACCAAGATTATTCCAGTGATAGGCTGATACAGTACAGTATAACATAGACTAGGTAAAACATAGTCTAGGTAGGGCATCAGGACCTGGCCAGCTCGTGGGTTTATGTACAGGCTTAAGGCTTGTGCCATGATCACCATACACATGACATCTGTGACGTTAGTGCATGTGGAAGTCGTTCCGAGCGCGGAGACGTCGCCTTGAGAAACTGAAACTGCAACTGAAACTGGTGGATAAGATGAGCGAATTTGCTTGGCATGCTAGGTTGCAGGTTCTTGTCTTCATTGTCAAGATGGAAAGCAGGGTTGTCCTTCTTGCAACGTGAGAACAAGCAAACATAAAAGA
>JAPXFY010004999.1:0-2500 GCA_030674185.1 Monoplex corrugatus | reverse complement strand
ACGTACCTGGCATAAAAAGAACAAGGTTGACAAGCCATATCGATGCGCTCTCTTTAAACAATTTTCTTAGTGCAATGTCTAGCGAGTGTATTTAGTGTTCCTTGCCAGGAAGAATGCAAGCAAGCAAGCAAACAAAGAAATAAGCAAAGAAACAAACAAACAAACAAACAAACAAACAAACAAATAAACAAAAAACAAACAAAGAAACAAATAAATAAATAAATAGCAAAGAAAGAAAGAAAGAAAGAAACAACCAAGAAACCAAGAAATCAAGAAACCAACCAACCAACCAACCAACCAACCAACCAACCAACCAACCAACCAATCAACCGACCGACCAACCAACCGACCCACCCACCAACCCACCAACCAACCCACCAACCAACCCACCAACCAACCAACCAACCAACCCACCAACCAACCAACCAACCAAACCAACCAACCAACCAACCAACCAACCAACCAACCAACCAACCAACCCACCAACCAACCCACCAACCAACCCACCAATCAACCCACCAACCAACCAACCAACCAACCAACCAACCAACCAACCAACCAACCAACCAACCAACCAACCAACCAACCAAATTACCCAAACTTGTCAAGCCATACTAACAATGTCCCCCGTTAACACCCTTTCGTGCAATATCTACTTTAAATCAATTGACCAGAATTTTTGTTTTTTTTCAGTTTCCCAACTTCATGAAAAATAACGTATTTCCTGTTTGTTTTATTTGTTTGTTTGTTTGTTTTTGTCCCAAATTCTGCGCCACCTTTGATTAATAACATTGATCGCTTGCCGCTGATTCCGACTCCTCAACACCGCTAACCCTAATCTCCATTCAGTCGAAGTCCCAGTGCCAGAAAGACCATATGAGCAAGCAACGTCAAGCCGCAATGAGACACCCCACTCCGTGAAATTCAACAAGGGCTGATTCGATCCAACTTACAAAAGACATCGCCTACTAAGCCCCTTTACCAACAACAATAATCGCTCAGTTGCGGAGCCTGCCCCCGTGGGGATGTCGAGGACTCTTTCAATATAAATACTATCCCCCACCTTCTGGAAATTATGTGCTAGAAATTTCCTCTTTTCTGTCACTCTCTTTGTTTCGGCCTTGTTACTTTGCTTTCTGTCATTTTTTTCCTATAAATTTCTGCCTTGCTGGTCCATTCACCTGTATGTGTTCGATAAAGTCTTACGTTCTTTCTCTTAGGATTGATAATTGGGTACATGTATAAAGTGCATTTTTGGCTCTAGGAAAATGAAATGTGCAGAAGCAATTTTAAATAATTTGTACCCATTTTTATATATGTTTTAGTGTCCTTAGTTTATGTTTACATTTGTATTCAGTGTGTTTTTTTAAATCCCCTGTGCGATAAATTAGACGAAGTAGTCAACGACAAGGCATGTCCTTAGATTATGTGCGCGAATGCGTTGATATGTGTACTTAATTTTCTTTTCCGTTTTTTTTTCCTGTTTAAATATTATATACGTTTTGACATAGTTATAGCCCTGATATGGCTCTACACAGTCAACTGGGCTTTGAACAAAAATAACAATAACAATAATTCGCGGATCCTCATGGCCCTCCGACGACAGGATCCAGGAAACACCGCCAACACAAAACACCAACTAGATATTAACCCTTTAACTCCCGCACCCTGTCCACCAGCATCCTGCATTGTCAACCATGCCAGCAAAACAAAAACTTAACTCTTTGATTCCCTCACTCTATCCACCAGCTTCCTGCAGGATAGGGTGAGGGAATCAAAGGGCTAAATTTTTGCAGTTGGTGGATAGGTTGCGGGAGTCAAAGGGTTAATACCTCAAAGACAGAAATGTCAGAGGACACCGAATCTGAGGTCACCACGAGATCAAGGCATGAAGGACCATAAACTGTGGGACAATTTATCACAATGATTAAATAACTGATGATTTTATGATTATGAGGATAATAATCATGGAACTTTTATCTAAGATTGAGACTGCATGACAGGGCTGTACTCTACGCTTACTTTCACGGTATCTCCTGGCGTTAAGTGGACTTGACAGATTCAGACACTTTGCATTGTTAGTGAGGAAATTTGAGCAACACTCTCGAAAATACATTCGTTAAGTGGAGAGACTCGACGACACCATGGCATCCTCAACTGTGGGCAAGAGAGCTGATCAGAACTCTAAAACACAACATCATCATCATCATGTGCCCTGCCGATGGCGTTGGCGATCATGGCCCTCCATATGCATCTATCTCTTGTCGCCGCCAGCACATCTTCCACTCTTTCTGTCCTCAGCCACCCTGTAAGTCCGTCCAATATTTTCTCCCTGGGTCAACCTGGTGTTCTCTTTCCCTCCAGCTTTCCTGTTGTGACCAGGACAGTAAAGAAAACAAACGGGACAGTCTTGACGGAGGCAGACACAAGAACATCATTAAGAAAGACGATTAGGAAAAGACAAGCGACATTTATAGGAAAATTTTTGAGGAAAGGGGAA
>JAPXFY010004998.1:0-5000 GCA_030674185.1 Monoplex corrugatus | reverse complement strand
TGTTATTGTTATTGTTATTGTATTGTTATTGTATTGTTATTGTATTGTTATTGTATTGTTATTGTTGTTGTTGTTGTTATTGTTATTGTTATTGTTATTGTTATTGTTATTGTTATTGTTATTGTTGTTATTGTTGTTGTTATTGTTATTGTTGTTGTTGTTATTGTTATTGTTATTGTTATTGTTATTGTTGTTTAAAGACCAGCCGACTGCGTAGAGCCATATCAGGGCTATAACCAATTCAAAACATACAAAACAGGGAAAAAAAAGAAAAGAAAATTAAGTACACATATCAATGCATTCGCGCACATAATCTAAGGACATGCTTCCGGGGTTGACCACTCCGTCCAATTTATCGCACAGGGGATTTAAAAAACACCCCTGAATACAAATTTAAGCGTACCTAGGGACACAGAAACATACATAAAAACAGGCATAAATTACCCAAAATTGCTTCCGCATATCTCACCTCCCTAGAGCCAAAAATGCATTTAATACATGGACCCAATTACCAATCCTAAGAAAAAGTATGTAAGACTTTATCCAACACATACAGGGGATGGACCAGCAAGGCAGAAAAAATGATAGGTAGAAATGACAGAAAGCAAAGGAACAAGAAAGAAGCAAGAAGAGTGACAGAAAAGAGGAAATTTCTAGCACTGAATTTCCAGAAGGTGGGGATACTATTTGTACTGAAAGAATCCCAGGTATTCCCACGAGGGTAGTTTGGCTCGGTTAAACAGAGCTGTAAACTCAAGTTCTGATGTCTCGAGTTCAAATCTCAATTTGTACATGTAACATGAAAACTGCCCCGTTCGCTGCCCACTCTTATGGTACAGTCATTCTGCTTAGTGTCTCATAGGTCCTTGTCCCCCATCTTTTTGCTTCAGTTTCATATCTCAGTATCTTGCCAGCGTAGTTTTGGATGGGAGCGTATATGGGATTGTCTAAGTGTATTTGAATTTCTCTTCAACAAACTCAGACTCGTCCAAGGTTCAAAAAAGTCTTGTCATTTCTTTCAGCGTCGATTCATGTAGGCTAAGCGCTTTTGGAAAAGTCCAAAAATCTTAAATCTTTGGAACGTCCTTCTCTAATCAAACGCTGGATCTAATAAATGAGACATCTATTTGAAACAAAGCTACAAACTATGAATCGGGATTGTGTGTGTGTGTGTGTGTGTGTGTGTGTGTGTGTGTGTGTGTGTGTGTGTGTGTGTGTGTGTGTTGTGTGTGTGTGTGTATGTGTGTGTGTGTGTGTGTGTGTGTGTGTGTGTGTGTGTGTGTGTGTGTGTGTTGTGTGTGTGTGTGTGTGTGTTGTGTGTGTGTGTGTGTGTGTGTGTGTGAGAGAGTGAGTGTGTGTGTGTGTGTGTGTGTGTGTGGTGTATGTGTATGTGTGTGTTGTGTGTTATTGTGTGTGTATGTGTGTATGTGTTGTGTTTGTGTGTAGTGGTGTTGTGTGTTGTGGTGTGTGTGTTGTGTGTGTGTGTGTGTGTGTGTGTGTGTGTGTGTGTGTGTGTGTGTGTGTGTTTGGGGGGAGCAGCCAAATTCCCGCTTGTGAGATGCATTGCTTAGGAACAACACACCCAAAACAAGTGCGACAACTCGCGTTCAAGCAAATACGAATCAGAAAAACACGAAAATAGAATCACAACACGCATTTCATACAACCAGACAAGATTCGGTTTGGTATTTTTGTTTTGCATTGTTTTGTTTTTGGTTGTGTTGTTGTTGTTGTTGTTGTTGTTGTTGTTGTTGTTCTTCTTGTTCTTGTTGTTGTCATCGTTGTTGTTGTCGCTTGGTCAAGCAAAGAAACACTCACAAACTCAGATTCAGACTAAAAGTGGTTTAATTGTATGGCCTTTTACAAAACGTTAAAACATTGCCCGGTATAGTAGAGAAAGAAGTGATATAAACTAAATTAATCATGCAACAGAATTGTCAAATATCAGTTAAAATTTTCGCAACTAATAAATACTTCAGTGACAGATAATAAAAGAGAGACTAACAGACTAAGAGATAGAGACAGACAGACAGACAGACCAACAGACAGAGACAGAGAGACCAACAGACAGAGACTAAGAGACCAACAGACAGAGACAGAGAGAGCACGGGACAAAGACAGACAGATAGACAAACAGACAGACAGGTAGACAGACAAAAAATATGGCACAGAAATAAGCAGAAATTTCGCAGCAAGTAAACGCTTCACTGACAGATAGACTGAGAGAGACAGACAGACAGAGACAGAGACAAAGACACAGAGAGAGAGACAGAGAGGCAGAGGCAGAGACAGAGACAGAGGAAGAGACAGAGACAGAGACAAAGAGACAGAGAGAACAAGGGACAAAGCCAGACAAATAGACAGACAAACACAGATATGGCACGGAAAGAGACAGGGAAAAGAAATCGCAACAAATAAATGCTTCACTGACAGATAATAAACGAGAGACTAAGAGACTATGAAACAGAGACAGAGAGCGCAAGGGACAAAGACAGACAGACAGACAGACAGGTAGACAGACAAAAAATATGGCACAGAAATAAGCAGAAATTTCGCAGCAAGTAAACGCTTCACTGACAGATAGACTGAGAGAGACAGACAGACAGAGACAGAGACAAAGACACAGAGAGAGAGACAGAGAGGCAGAGGCAGAGACAGAGACAGAGGAAGAGACAGAGACAGAGACAAAGAGACAGAGAGAACAAGGGACAAAGCCAGACAAATAGACAGACAAACATAGATATGGCACGGAAGGAGACAGGGAAAAGAAATCGCAACAAATAAATGCTTCACTGACAGATAATAAACGAGAGACTGAGAGACTATGAAACGGAGACAGAGAGCGCAAGGGACAAAGACAGACAGGACAGACAGACAGCAGACAGACAAAAAATATGGCACAGAAATAAGCAGAAATTTCGCAGCAAATAAATGCTTCACTGACAGATAGACTGAGAGAGACAGACAGACAGACAGACAGAGACAGACAGAGAGGAAGAAACAGAGACAGAGACAAAGAGACAGAGAGAACAAGGGACAAAGCCAGACAAATAGACAGACAAACATAAATATGGCACGGAAAGAGACAGAGAAAAAAAAAATCGCAACAAATAAATGCTTCACTGACAGATAATAAACGAGAGACTAAGAGATTATGAAACAGAGACAGAGAGGGCAAGGGACAAAGACAGACAGACAGACAGACAGGTAGACAGACAGACAAACAGACAGACAGACAGGTAGACAGACAGACAGACAGACAGACCTAAAGACGACACAGAAAGAAACAGAGCACTGAGTCAATGGAGAGAGTGGGAGACAGATCGTCATTTCGTGTGAATACGGGCAGTGAGTAATTAAGGGGGGGCCACTGATTGTTTTACCTCTATTACTGATTGTAATCAAAGAGGGCATCCCTAGATTACAACCTGTATTCCCTCACCCCGTCCCACCCACTCTCCATTTCCACTCTTCTCATCTCAGCTTCTCCATCCACCCCCAACAGAACCACCCCCCAAAACTCTCTGTCCGTCTGTCTGTCTGTCTGTCTGTCTGTATGTGTGTATGTATGTTTGTCTGTCTGTCTGACTGTCTCTCTGTCTCTGTCTCTGTCTCTGTCTCTGTCTCTCTCTCTCTCTCTCTCTCTCTCTCTCTCATCCCCACTCTCTTTATCTTTTTCTCTCTCTCTGTCTCTGTCTGTCTCTCTCTCTCTCAATTTATTTCTTCTTCTTCTTTTTTTTTCTTTTTTTCTTCTTCTCCTCCTCCTCTCTGTCTGTGTGTCTGTGTGTCTCTGTCTGTCTGTCTGTTTGTCTCTCTCTCTCTCTCTCTCGCTCTCTCTCTCTCTCTCCTCTCTCTGTCTCTCTCTGTCTCTCTCTCTCTCTCTCTCTCTCTCTCCTCTCTCTCTCTCTCTCTCTTTCTCTCTCTCTCTCTCTTGCCTCACACTACCACCTCGTAAGAGTTGCCCGTTCATTCAGCTGATTATTATTATTTATATTTTGTAATTTTTTTTTTTGGTTTGTCTGTTTGTTTTGGTTTTGTTTTTTTGTTTGTTTGTTTGTTCTGTTTTTGTTTTGTTTTGTTTGCTTGTGTTTTATTTATTTATTTATTTGTTTGTTTTGTTTGTTTGTTTGTATGCTAGTTGTGTTTTTGTTTTCGTTTTCTTTTTTTTTTTATCACAACGGATTTACAATGTGACATTCAGGTTGCTCCCCGGCCAGCAAGGAGCACGTTGCCTCAGTACTGCCACCTTTTATTTCATTTTATTTCCTTTTATTTTATTTTATTTTATTTAATTTTTATTTTATTTTATTTTAGTTTAGTTTAGTTTTATTTAGATTTATTTTATTTTATTTATTACATTTTATTTTATTTTAAATTTTTTTTTATTTTATTTATTTTATTTTATTTTATCTATTTTATTTTATCTTATTTTATTTTATCTATTTTATTTTATTTTATTTTATTTTATTTATTTTATTTTATTTTATTTATCTTATTTTATTTTTTTTATTTTATTTTATTTTATCTATTTTATTTTATTTTATTTATCTTATTTTATTTTATTTTATTTATTTTAATTTATCTTATTTTATTTATTTTATTTTATTTTTTCTTATTTATTTTATTTTATTTTATTTCTTGTATGCGTGTATTTCCCTTAACTATGAAGGTGGGATTTTTTTTTTTTTTCAGAATTTTATAAGGGGAAAACTTCGTTCTTCCCGTGGAATCTTTAACGTGCGCTCATTGCGTGCCGCACACATGATTTCGGTGTATCGTCTCGTCCGAAAGATTAGCGTGTACACCAACCACTTAAGATCTAGTGGAGAGGAGAGGAGAAGGAGACGGGAGAGGGGGGAGAGGGGGAAGGGGGTAGAGAGAAAAATTCCCGTCTGATCCGGGTAGAGCACATGTTGATAACGCAGTTTATAAATGTACCTCCATTGCGCTTGCTCGCTCGCCATATTGTGAGTGCGCAGGCACACGTGTGTTAATTATTG